>CAMOHE010055609.1:40025-108466 GCA_946598075.1 Artocarpus hirsutus
GTTTTGGATATTGTTTAATATAAGTCGTTATGCTGTCAAAATTTTTTTGACAAGAAAAAAAATGAAGCAACATTTCCAATATTTTGTGGTTTGAACGGTTGTGGGGAATTGACAAAGTTTGTGGACTAATATTGTGAAATGATTTTATTGATTTTTGTTAATAAGTGTTTATTTGTAATGGGTTATTTGGTGGTTATAGAGAATTGACACACTCTGCATAATGAAATGATCACATGTTCTATTTGATGGCCCCAACCAGAAATTTTTACCATATCCCTTATAATTTCAAAATTTTAAAAAAAATGAGGTCGATGTGAGGTCGATATGAGGTCTACATATGCAGACACTATGTTGACCCTTGTCGAGCCTATATCGAATATGCATCTTCATGGGGTCTCTATGTGTAGACCCATGTAGATAGCATGCAGACTCCATATGGGTTGAACATTAAACAAGAGGAAGATAATGTTCCTTTGAAAACATGGGGTCTCATGCGATGATTCTTAAACATAGAAAAATGTAGAAAATCCCACATGCATAGTCTCTCTTTAAATATGATACTTGGGGTGGTGATATACGATGAGGTGAATTTTTTACCAAAAAGACACCAAGGTTGATATGGGTTGAGATGGTGTCGATATAGGGTCTACATATATTGACCCTATGTCAAACCTACATCGACCCATATTGACCTCATATAATTGAAAAAAGATATAAAAATTATACCTGTGTAGACCCATATCGACCCATGATTTAAGTGACTTCGACTTGACGTGTCCATTTAAAATGTTATATTTGTACATTTTTTAAGTTCATATGTGAACTCTCATCCTTGTAATGGGTTGAACATTAAAGAAGAGGAAGATAATGTTCCTTTGGAAATGTTCCTTCTCATGCGATCATTCTCAAACATGGAAACATGTAGAGAAATTCTACATGCATAATTTCTCTTTAAATATGATACATGGGGTAGTGATATACGATGGAGTGAATTTTTGACCAAAAAGACACCAAGGTAGATATGGGTCGACATGGGGTCGATATAAGCTCTTCATATATTGACCCTTTGTCGAACCTGCATCGACCTATATCGACCTCATATAATTGAAAAAATATAGAAAAATTATACTTGTGTAGACCTATGTCGACCCATATCGACCTAGGATTTACAGTGACTTTGACTTAACATGTCCATCTAAAATGTTATATTTGCACATTTTTTTATTTCCATGTGTGAAATCCCACATGCTTGGTTTAACATTAAAACATGATAATTGTATAATTATGTATGATCAGGAGACTTTTTGCTTAAAAAGACAGCAAGGTCTACATGGTTCTGCATGGGATTGACATGGGGTTTACACCCATGGCCCACCTTACTCTACATGATATCTACTCGAGGTTTGCATGTGTCGACCCATGTAGACCCCATGTCGACCCTGTTCTTTTGTACTTGTACATCTCATTCAATAGCATTATAAGAAGGTTGATACCATGTAGACCCCATGTCGACCCTATTCTTTTGTACTTGTACATCTCAATTAAAAGCCTTATATGGAGGTCAATACCATGTAGACCCCATATCGACCCCGTTAAATTTTTAAGTTTTGTAAATTTCGACAGCATAACGACTTAATTTAATCAAAATCTAAAGAAACCCTATATAGAACAATATGGAACAAGACAATAATGATATTAAATGGATCAATTAACAATTACTTTATTGAAAACATAAAAAGTCATTATCTCTTAGCAACAAACGAAATCAAGAAATTGGCGCATTCCTACAAGTCTTTGATAATGCCCATATTGTCTGCATCTACCGCACCTGTTTCTTCTTTGCTTGGTGCTCTCGCTTGTACTTGGAATTCTTTTATGTTTTGACCTACCACGTCTTCACTTAACATTAGGTGGTAAAATGCACATTTCCCTAACATCATTAGGGATCTCCCATTAGGGCGAATCGGGTACAGGATAAATTATCTCTGCATATGCATTAACCAATGTATCCGTCTTGTAATAATGTGAACATAAATCATAAATGGATGTTTTTGCCTTCCCGCAAGCTGCAATTGCACGTTCACATGGTGTCTGATCTACATCAAACACGCGACAAGTACAAGTTCTCAATCTAATGTTCACAGTTGCAGAAACCTCTCCACCTACAACATAGTGCTCATCAATATTGAGCTTATTGACTGATAAAAATCCAACTCTGTCATACTTATTATGGAGTATTTATTCATTCGTCGGTGTCAAAACTGAGGTATTAACAATGGCATTGGTCCGCCTTTCGTTAAACCATATAGACATCTTTCCCAACACATAATCTAACAAGGCAACAACAAGGTAATCTCTGACATCTTCAAGCATTCCATTCAATGATTCAGCAAGGTTTGAGGTCATAGTATCATATCTATTTCCTTTAAAATGAGCACAAGACCAGTTCTCAAAGCCAACCTGCTCTTCAAGGTACCTCCCAAAGCGTGGATAATCAGAACAAAGATCCTTTAAAAAGATATTAAACTCATCAATTCGATAAGCATTAGCAGCTTTAAAGAACAACGGTACAACACTACTAGAATGGAAGGTAGCCTTGATGTTCTACGCCACATGAAATGTGCAACAGGCATGGTGTGCTAACTCATAAATTGTCTCAACAGCCTTTTTAATGCTTCGATGCCTATCAGATATGAAAACTAAATCTTCGCAATCTTTCACAACTTCCTTCAACTTTGAAAAGAACCATGTCCAAGATGCTTCATCTTCTTTGTCCACAATCTCTTAAATGATAGGATAACAACAGCATTCACTATCATGAGTAGGGGCCACAAATAGCACGCCTTCGAATTTTTTCTTCAAAAATGTTCCATCGACAACTATTACTTTCCTCATGCAAACAAAACCTCGTATGCAAGGTCCATGTGCGACAAACAGATATTTAAACTTGTTAGAATCGTCTACATTAATGTGGGTAATAAACTTGTTAGAATAGTACAATGGAAGGACGACAAAACTTTCTTCGGCTGTACCCCTTACGAGGTTAATTGCATGCTGACAAGCCATCCAACTTTTGTAGTAACTGAAATCCGTTCCAAATTCACTACTAACAAAATTCCGTATTGAATTAGGCCATGGACCCTATGGTATACCTACAAATTGACTTTTGATGCACTCCCTAATGATAGAGTATGATGCTTGCCTATGCTTTGATGAATGATTTTCTAGCGAACAAGAGTGAATTCCACAATACTTACAAATAATAAACATGTTTGACAATGACAACTTACATGTCCGAACACGCCACTTACAATTTGCATCTACACATTCTACTACAAGTAAATTTTTGTTCGATTTTTTGGTTAAAAACTTGAACCTTCCTTTTAAAGTTATAACATGAAGTTTCATCCTTAACTCTTTCTTGCTTCTAAAGTGGTCACCAACTTGTAAATTAGACCCATCATTGAATGTGAAACTATCCAAAGTTGAGGATGATCCAACTTCTCTTTCATTTAAAATCATGAGTGGTTGTAGCGGAGGTAGTGGGCGTATATCGTTAGGAGCTAAGGCATTACCGTCTAAAGCAGCATCAACAAAATCACAATAAAAAAATTTATCATCTGGCAGATTTCTCTGAATTTCTTCTTCATTAGTAGGAGCTGAGGCAATCTCCTCTCGAACTACAATCTCCTATTCAACACAATTCATATCTTTGTCTTCCAATTGAATATGCAGAGGATTATGTTACCACTATACTTAAGTAACCTATTAAAACTAACAAGTCATCATCGTTAGAAATTCTAATTGGCTTCATCTTATCAGAGTGTTTTGGCAGCATGTAGGTTATCTTCAATGACTTATTTTCACGATCAATTCTAGCTTTTGTACAAATCTTGTTAATTAACATGCTGAACTTAGGACTCTCTTCTTCTAACATAATTCCTTTCATTTCACCTTGTGCCTGACACCACACCCAACAAGTTTCCAACTCATTCCAATGTCCTCCAACATCAAAATAAATTGGTAATGGAGCCATTTAGTTATCGAACTCAAAAAATAATAATAATTAATTAATGACATTTAGGCTAGGCCTCAATTCTAGTTCAATCAAAAGATGCTATTAACAATTCCAATCCAAACTAACTAATTACCTAAACGTTGCATAGATATATAGATTACAACTAATGCTATTAACAATTACATGGATATATAGATTTCATACAAAATTCACAAGTAATACGCTACTAAAAAGAACTCCTAAACCTTTTGGCTTCTTTGTTTCATTAAAAAAAGGGCTATCAAATCCATGATACTTCATTTTTCTCATCCTAAACTTCCCAGTTCCTACAAATACATGATACTTAAAACATCGTCCCATAATTAGAATAACAGAAATAAATAGTTATACACACATGATACATGCATTATGAACAACACAATTACACAGCACACACACAAATAGAGCAATGTTGAAGATTCAATCAAATCCATCATTTTCCCATGATCCATCCCACAACCGTGTAAATGGATTCTAGAATCCAAATGAACAAGACTATAGAGTCATGAGCAACTTCATAACAAACAAATTGAATTCAATCTGCATTATCAAGAATATGAAACACGTATTTAATTCTAAAGAGGAAGACCGAGAATATTGAGCATCAAATACTCAATATCAAAGGTGTTTAAATAGAATTTGATCCTTACCACAAATGCATCCTAGGTTGATCTTTTTCATCCTACACTTTCATGTGATCATCAATCACCAATGCCATTTTCGGATGAACAATGCCATCTTGAAACACATTGAACAATGACTTCCTTGAACCTTTAAGAATATGCAATGGAATATGATAAGTACCATGTCTAAAAAATAACATGTCCCATGCAATTTTGGAACAAGCTATACAAACCTCTTGACCAATAATGCCAGCCACAAATATAGACATTTTTATAATGAATGCTATAATGAACAGAAATAGAACTCCTATTAGCATTTTCTGTTTATCTAAAAAAAATGGAGGATGTATAAAAAAAAAATTTAGAGGAACGACAACACATGAACAACATTATATCCAAATGAATAATAATAGAATAGCATTTTGGAATACTAGCAATTAATACCAATAAAAGACAGTGACTAGTTTGGCCCCTAGAGAGATGTCAAGAACCACCAATCAATAATGGACACAAATAAAAAATATAGATAAGTTTTTGTAAAGCTAAAAGAATTTTTTGCATAGACGTGACTAGGACCATAATATGTAGAACTACACTGAGCATGCCTGAAGAAGTACCAACTGAAAACAATTCAAGAACATACCTTGCTTAAGAGGATCTACAATCTCAAGCTTTGACACTTTCAAGCCAATACCCCTAATCTCCTTGATATCTAGGTGAGAAATAATGAACCAGCCAATGCAAAGTTGTCAGAAAATAAAATACTAATGGCGATCTCCTTCCGCATCACAATCGGAATTTCCGTGCAATGGCATGTTCCTTCCATAATTTCTTTTCTTAAGGAACATTTAAAGTTCCTGCTTTTGATCAACATATCAGAAGGAAAAAAAAAAGCCTAAATGACGAAGGGACGTTCTCGAAATGAAGATGGAGAGCACAATAAATAATGTCTATGTAACACCCCGAAGTTAATTAAGTGTAATTAGAGTATTAACTAGTGGATTAGTGTGCCATAATGATTATTTTAAACTCAACTAGATCATTTTGTGAAATTTCTAAATTAATGTTATTTTGATTCTTTTAATGATTTTTAATTATTCTTAATTATTCTTAAGTGTTATTTTAAATTTTAAAATAAAATAATTTGCCAAATGACCAACACGTCCTCTTTGAAAAACTACGTGCTGTACACATGGTTTTCCTTCATTGGTTTTGTCTATCCTTTCTCTATTTATTTCTCACTCTCTCTCTTGCTCTCACTCTCTCCCGTGCACTCTTTCTCTCCTCTCACTCTCTCGGTTCCCTCTTTCTCTCTCAATCTCTCTCTAAAATTTTGAAACAAAATTCAGATTTAAGCTTCAGGTTAGTAGAGTAAATACTTGAGAACGAGATTCAATAACAAAAACATCATTTTAAAGCTTCAATTCAAGGTTAGTTTTAATATTCTAAACTTTTTCTATTTTTCAAATTTTCTTGCATTTTGAAATCTAAGAGTTTCTAAGGTTAGAAAAGCTTCAATCTAAGTTAGATGGACTTAGATTAACTATGATTGAAACTTTATTTCATCAAAAACGGATTGAAATCAAGATTTTTCATTTTTCCTCTATTTTCTCTATTTCAGATTTTTATGAAAATCTTGTTTAAAACTTGTTTTAATCCATTAAAAAGTGTTCTACTATGATTTTCTATTGTTTATGATGATTTCCCATGCCTGAGAATTGAGAAAAACAAGTTGGATTGAAGATTGGGACTCGGGAGGCCGAAAACCCGTGCGTGAAAATTTTTGAAATTTTCTAGATCGGCAGGCCGGATTCAAAGGATCGGCAAGTCGGATTCATACCACCGGCAGGCCAAACCTGGAAATGTTCGGCCAACCAGAATTGGACCTCCGGCAGGCCGAACCGCACAGTTCGGTTGGCCGAACCAGGGCGACCGACAGGCCGACCGGGCATAGTGCAATTTTTGTGATTTTTACCCTTTTCATTGTTTTAAACCCCGATTGAAATTCCAACTTTATAAAATGATTTTGTAAACCTAAATGGCACACTAGGACACCATGAGATGATTTAGTATCATAGGATACCTCGGGTTAGATACTAATGAACAAAGTTACTATGCGTTTAGGAATTGTGCGTGGATCCTCGGAGCTAAAGTATAGCGGACCAGGATTACGGTGTGGGACACCAACATGGATATCGAGGTAAGACTTCTACCCCTTTTCTTTGGTAGCCCTATTTCAAAAATGATTTAAGCCAAAAATAGATTTTTGTCAAATGTTTTCAATCACTGATTGGAAAATGATTTTGTTTGAATTTCCTTACAAACGGCTGATTGAGAAATGCTCATAATGAACCTCATAATAAATGTTAATGATTATATTTGGTAAATAGAGGTTTTAATTATAAAAAGATATATGGGCATGATGCTATATCAGAGATCGGGTCATGTAGTGAACGACCTTGGGGACAGGTCCCGAAACCCAGCTGGGCCACTTTGGTGGTGAATATTTGGTTTACCCGAGAGAATTAAAAAGGTACTCTTAACAAACTGGTTTCAATAGAATTTTAGTAAATGAAAATACCTATTTGATTTATTTAATTATTTATCTATCAAGAAAGTTTCATTAGAATATTTATTTGTTTATTTTAAATATAGTCCTACTAAGCCTTTCGCTCATGTTTTCATTGTTTTAAAATCTTACCCCTAGGTGGATATCAGCATAGGATTGGAGAAGAGTCCGCTGACCAGACCTATGACTAGTAGAAGATTTGGGTAGGTTGTAATAGAGTAAGCAAGGCATGTAAATTCCTAACTTTTTATTTATTTTGGACTGTAGTTGTATGGTAAATTGTCAGTACTACATGGGTGTGCACAATATGTGGGCCAGTGGGACTCATACTCGTTCCACCCCATATTTAAATGTTTTTAATGTTCTTTTATTTGCTTAATTATTATAATGGTTTATTTTATTTCCTTAATTATTCTATTTGAACGATTTTAAAATTATCTCATTTTCACTTATAAATTTAATTCTTAAACCCAATTTTTAACTAAATCTTTATTTAATTAACTTAATTAAACCACCACGTCACCTCCCGTACTCCGGGGCATAACAGAATGGTATCAGAGCTCCAGGTTATGAACCTTGGGAATTGTGCACATATAGGTACGACAATAAATTACCACTGACAGTCCAAATTTTGTTTTCAGAAGTGAGAGAATGGCACCTAGACGTCGTTCGACCGCGGATGCCGAGTTCGAAAACGATGAGGGCATGGTGAGGGCTATGTTTACTGCATTCCGACAGATGGTAGCAAGGGCAAGACCTGATGATTCCGAGGCTAGTCGTCAGCATATGTACTTTAACGAGTTTTGACATGCATTTGTACCGACCTTTGATGGAACTGGAGACCCGTAGGTAGCAGAATATTGGTTAGACTCGATTGTGAAGCACTTGGATACGCTTGGTGTGCCAGCAGAGTATCGCGTGGAATTCGTAGCATATAAGTTTGAAGGTGGTGCTAATACCTGGTGGAAGCAAGCTAAGCGCTTGGAAAATAATGGTAATATTGATTGGGACAGATTCGAGGAGCTATTCTATGATAGGTACTTTTCGTAGGGGTACAGGGACCAAAAGGCGACAAAATTCTATAGGTTGCAGCAGGACGACATGTTAGTTCGGGAATATGAGGCGAAGTTTAATGAATTGACAAGGTTTGCTCCCTCAGCAGTGGCATCAGAGCGTGAACGGTGTATCAAATTTCAAGAAGGACTTAAGGCTCCTATTCGACGACAAATAGTTGCCCTACGACTCTGAAACTTTGGAGAGCTTGTGTCATCAGCGATATCAGTGGAGAATGATTACGCACAGTATTGTGAGAATCGAGCTAAGGCATCAGGAGGACCACAGAGGAGCGGCAGGAGGAGCATCAGCAGCCGACCGACTCCGGGAAAGAGCAAACTGGGTGGCGTGAACAGCGGCAGCAGTAGTTCATCCAGTAGCGGGCGCAGCAACCCCTACAACTTTCACTTTCATTATTGCCAGCAGCCAAGACACATCAAGAGGAATTGCCCGATCAGGAGTGCTGGCCTAGGATTTCAGACTGGAGAAAGAGCTAGTCATCAGCCTCAGCTTCAAACTCTACCTCAGCCTTAGCAGTATCCTCAGCTTCCATTCCATCAGTTCTCTCCTCAACAGCTGCTATATTCAGCGCAAGGTCATCAGCAACAGGATTTTCAGCGTAACGTCCCTCAGTATCGAGCACCAAGTATAGCCAGTGTGTAGTCGCCATCATCGCAGCAGTATCAGCCAGTTAATCTAGGAACTAGTAGTATGGGTAGAGGTAAAGGAAAAGCTCCAGTGCAGGTTCACATGATGACATCAGGGAGTTCGGATACCCAGACCAATAACGCAGTTGTCGATGGTACGATCATGGTTTCTCAGTCTTTAGCACACGTGTTGTTTGATACTGGTGCTACTCATTCTCTCATTTCGAGTTAATTTGTACATGCCTTGGGATTAGAAATAGAAGAATTTGATGAACCCTTAGTTATAACCTCACCCTTGGGGCGGGTGTGTGTGAATAGTATTTGTAAAGCTTGTAAAATAAAGATTGGGGATGAGATTTTGAAAAGTGATTTGATTGTAATCCCCATGAGAACCTATGATGTGATCCTAGGGATGGATTGGTTATCTAGATAAAGTGCAGTAGTGGACTGCCAACTTAGGAAAGTGACCTTAGTGTCAGATAAAGGGACGGTAATCACCTACCAAGGTGGTGGTGATCGGTTAATGAGTGAGCGTCGTGTTAGGGCATGTCTCGGAGGGCGGAAGAACGCAGTTTGTTATGCTATCTTCATAGATTTGGAAGGAGAGCCTAGTGTTTTGAGAACATGTGCAGTAATTCCAGTGGTAGACGAATTTGAAGATGTCTTCCCTGACGAGCTACCAGGATTACCACCGCATCGGGAGATTGAGTTTGGTATCAAATTATTTCAGGGAACACACCAATTTCTATAGCACCTTACCGGATGGCGCCGGCAGAGATGAAGGAACTCAGGAAGCAACTTCAGGAGCTTGCTGACAAAAGATATATCTAGAATAGTATATCACCATGGGGAGCACCGGTCTTGTTCGCTAAGAAGCATGATGAAACTCTTACGTTGTGCATAGATTATCGACAGCTGAATCGAGTCACGGTGAAGAATAAGTATCCATTACCCAGGATCGATGAGTTGTTTGATCAGTTGGGAGGTTCGCGGTACTTCTCAAAGAAAGATTTGAGGTTAGGATATCATTAGCTCAGGATTAAGGAAGAGGACATTCCTAAGACAGTATTCAGGACCCGGTATGGACATTTCGAGTTTCTTGTGATGTCGTTTGGATTGACGAACACTTCGGAAGCTTTCATGGATTTGATGAACAGGATATTCAGGCCTTACTTGGATCATTTCATGATTGTGTTTATCGACGACATCTTGAATTATTCTAAGACTTGGGAAGAGCATAAGCAGCATCTCAGGATCGTGCTTCAGACTCTGTGAGAACATCAGTTGTATGTCAAGAAGGAGAAGTGTGAATTTTGGTTGATAGAGGTCAAATTTCTGGGTAATGTTATTTCTGAGCATGGTATCTCAGTGGATCCATCAAAGATCGAAGCCATAGTGGATTGGGGACGACCGAGGAATGTGGCAGAGATTCGCTGCTTTTTGGGACTTGTTGGATACTATAGGAACTTCGTAAAGGACTTCTCGAAGATAGCAGCGCCATTGATGAGATTGATTAGATAGAATGTTAGGTTTGAGCAGACCGAAGAATGCGAGTTTGCTTTTCAAGAATTGAAGAATCAATTGACTTCAGCTCCAGTGTTGATCATTCCTAGCAGTGACGAGCCATATGAGGTTTATACGGATGCTTTAGGACGTGGACTTGGGTGCGTGTTGATGCAACAGGGACGCGTGGTAGCGTATGGATCGAGACAGTTACGACCTCACAAGCAGAATTATCCTACTCATGATTTGGAACTCGTAGCGGTGATTCATGCATTAAAGATTTGGAGATGTTATTTGTTTGGAGCGACATTTTAGGTTTTCTCGGACCACAAGAGCTTGAAGTATCTGTTCACTCTAAGGGATTTGAACTTGAGGCAGCGAAGATGGATGAAGTACATGGAAGATTATTTCGCGTTGCAGTATCATCCTGGGAAAGCTAACGTCGTCGCAGATGCGTTTAGTTGAAAATCTTCAGGGATATTGGCATGTTTGGTTCTCAAGGATTGGAAAAGGGATGCGACAGTAAGTGAGTTTGATCTATAGTGTTGCGAGGACTACAATCGTATTTCGGTGTATCACATGGAGGCGACCCCAACTCTTGTTCAAATGGTGAAGCAGAACCAATGGCAAGACCAGCATCTTCAGCGAATCTAGACGCGGATTTAGAACAGGGAGCAGTTCGAAGAATGGAGGATACATACAGATGGATCGTTAAACTTCAGGAAGCGTTTGGCGGTTCCAGCTATCGCAGAAGTGAAGGAAGCCGTAATGGACGAAGGTCATAGATCTCAGTTCGTCATTCATCCAGGGAGTATGAAGATGTATCGTGATCTAAAGAGGCACTATTGGTGGAGAGGCATGAAGAAGGACGTTCAAGAATACGTGGCCAAGTGTGCGACTTGTCTTCAGGTGAAAGCCGAGCATCAGAAGCCAGCAGGTCAGCTTCAGCCACTTCCTATTCTAGGGTGAAAATGGGAACACGTGACGATGAATTTTCTTACCAGATTGTCGAGGACGGAGCAGCGGCACGATGCGATTTGGGTTGTGATCGACAAGTTAACGAAGTCAGCTCATTTCATTCCATTCAGATCGACATGTTCGAGGAGGATTCTTGGGGAATTGTATCTATAGAATATAGTGAGATTGCATAGAGTTCCTTTGTCCATCACATCAGATAGGGATACCAGGTTTAATGCTAAATATTGGAGGAGCATTCAGGAGGCCATGGGTACAGATTTGAATTTCAGCACAGCATTTCATCCTCAGACTGATGGGCAATCAAAGCGAGTCATTCAGATTCTTGAAGACATGCTACGTGCTTGTGCGTTAGATTTTGGCAGGAACTAGAAGAAATACTTGCATCTGGTGGAGTTCGCATACAACAATAGCTATCAATCGAGTATTGGTATGGCACCGTTCGAGGCACTGTATGGGCGACCGTGTCGATCACCAGTGTGTTGGGCCGAGCCAGAAGATAGGGTTATTCTTCGATCAGATGAGATTCGTGATAGCAACGAGAAGATCGTAATGATTCGAGACCGATTGAGAGCAGCTCAGAGTCGACAGAAGAGCTATGCGGACAGAAGACGACGACCTTTGGAATTTGAGGTTGGAGATTTCGTACTCTTGAAGGTATCACCTCGCAAAGGCATTTCGCGATTTGGAGTAAAAGGAAAACTCGCGCCAAGATATATTGGACCGTTCGTGATTACTTAACTCGTTGGTATGGTTGCGTATCGACTTAACTTTCCTCCAGAACTTTCGCACGTTCATGACGTATTCCATGCATCGATGCTTCGAAAGTGTCCACCTGAGTAGGGTAAGATCATTTCGATTCAGGATGTGCAGATCCAGGAAGACATGATGTATAAAGAAGTGCCGATTCAAATCATCGATTGTAAAGTAATTAGTTTACACCGTCGTGAGAACTCGTTAGTTAAGGTCGTGTGGCAGCATCATGGAGTTGATGAAGCCACTTAGGAATTAGAATCGAGCATGCGGGAGTTGTATCCGCATTTGTTTAGTTTTTGAATCGATTTGTAAATTTCGAGAATGAAATTTTCTTTAGGGGTGGAGAGTTGTAATACCCCGAAGTTAATTAAGTGTAATTAGAGTATTAAATGGTGGATTAGTGTGCCATAATGATTATTTTAAACTTAACTATATCATTTTGTGAAATTTCTAAATTAATGTTATTTTGATTCTTTTAATGATTTTTAATTATTCTTAATTATTCTCAAGTGTTATTTAAATTTTAAAATAAAACAATTTATCAAATGACCAACACGTCCTTTTTGAAAAACTACGTGCTGTACACATGGTTTTCCTTCACTGGTTTTGTCTCTTCTTTCTCTATTTATTTCTCACTCTCTCTCTTGCTCTCACTCTCTCCTGTGCACTCTCTCTCTCCTCTCACTCTCTCGGGTCCCTCTTTCTCTCTCAATCTCTCTCTAAAATTTTGAAACAAAATTCGGATTTAAGCTTCGGGTTAGTAGATTAAAGACTCGGGAACGAGATTCAACAACAAAAACATCGTTTTAAAGCTTCAATTCGAGGTTAGTTTCAAAAATTGAAAAGTTTTTCTATTTTTTAAATTTTCTTGCATTTTGAAATATAAGAGTTTCTAAGCTTAGAAAAGCTTCAATCTAAGTTAGATGGACTTAGATTAGCTAGAATATAAACCTTGTTTGAATAAAAACGGATTGAAATCAAGATTTTTTATTTTTCCTCTATTTTTTCTATTTTTGGATTTTTGTGAAAATCTTGTTTAAAATTTGTTTTAATCCATTAAAAAGTGTTATACTATGATTTTCTATTGTTTATGATGATTTCCTATGCCTGAGAATTGAGAAAACAGGTTGGATTGAAGAATTGGGCTCGGGGAAAGCCAAGACCCGTGCATGGAAATTTATGAAATTTCCCAAATCGACAGGCTGAACTTTGTGTTCGGTAGGCCGGATTCAAAGGATCGGCAGGCCGGATTCATCCAACTGGCAGGCCAAACCTGGAAAATTTCGACCGACCGGACTTGGTCTTCCGGCAGGCCAAACTGTGCAGTTCGGCCGACTGAACCAGGGGGACCGGCAGGCCGACCGAACCTAAACCCAATTTTGTGATTTTCACCCGTTTTCACTGTTTTGAACCCTGATTGAAATTCCAACTTTATAAAATGATTTTATAAACCTAAATGGCACACTAGGACACCATGGGATGATTTGATTACATAGGATACCTCGGATTAGGTACTAATGAACTAAGTTACTATGCATTTAGGATATGTGCATGGATCCGTGATGCTAACGTATAGCGGACCGAGATTACGGTGTGGAACACCGACACGGATATCGAGGTAGGATTTTTACCCCTTTTCTTTGGTAGCCCTATTTCAAAAATGATTTAAGCCAAAAATGGATTTTCGTCAAATGTTTTCAATCACTGATTGGAAAATGATTTTGTTTGAATATCTTTACAAACGGCTGATTGAGAAATGCTCATAATGAACCTCATAATAAATGTTAATGATTATATTTGGTAAATAGAGGTTTTAATTATAAGAAGATATATGGGCATGATGCCATATCAGAGATCGGGTCGTGCAGTGAACGACCTTACGGGTAGGTCCTGAAACCCAGCTGGGCCACTTCGGTGGTGAGTATTTGGTTTGCCCGAGAGGATTAAAAAGGTACTTTTGATAAAATGTTTTTAATAGAATTTTAGTAAATGAAAATACCTATTTGATTTATTTAATTATTTATTTATCAAGAAAGTTCTATTAGAATATTTATCTGCTTATTTTTGAAAATATAGTCCTATTGAGCCTTTCGCTCACGTTTTCATTGTTTTAAAATCTTACCCCTAGGTGCATATCCGCTTAGGATTGGAGAAGAGTCCGCTGATCGGACTTACGACCAGTAGAAGATTTAGGTAGGTTGTAGTACAATAAATCAAGGCATGTAAATCTTAACTTATTCTTTTATTTCTGGACTGTAGTTGTATAGTAATATTGTCAGTAATACATGTGTGTGCACTATATGTGGGCCAGTGGGACCCATACTCATTCCATCTCATATTTAAATGTTTTAATGTTCTTTTTATTTGCTTAATCATTATGATGGTTTATTTTATTTCTTTAATTTATTATATTCGAACGATTTTAAAATTATCTCATTTTTATTTATAAATCTAATTCTAAAACCCTGGTTTTAACTAAATCTTTATTTAATTAACTTAACTAAATCACCACGTCACCTCCCATACTCCAGGGCGTGACAGAATGGTATCAGAGCTCAAGGTTATGAACCTTGGGAATTGTGCACACATAGGTACGGCAATGAATTACCACTAACAATCTAAATTTTGTTTTCAGAAGTGAGAGAATGGCACCTAGACGTCGCTTGACCGTGGATGCCAAGTTCAAAAACGATGAGGGCATGATGAGGGTTATGTTTTCAGCATTCCAGCAAATGGCAGCAAGGGCAAGACCTGATGATTCCGTGGCTAGTCGTCGGCATACGTACTTTAAGGAGTTTTGGTGTTCGTCAGTATCGACCTTTGATGGAACTAGGGACCCGCAGGTGGCAGAATATTGGTTAGACTCGATTGTGAAGCACTTGGATACGCTTGGTGTGCCAGTGGAGCATCGCGTGAAATTTGCAGCATATAAGTTTGAAGGTGGTGCTAATACCTGGTGGAAGCAAGCAAAGCCTGGAGAATAATGGTAATATTGATTGGGACAGGTTCGAGGAGCTATTCTATGATAGGTACTTTCTCTAGGGGTACAGGGACCAAAAGGCGGCAGAATTCTATAGGTTGCAGCAGGGAGACATGTCAGTTCTGGAATATGAAGCGAAGTTCAATGAATTGGCAAGGTTTGCTCCCTCAGCAGTGGCATCGGAGTGTGAAAGGTGTATTAAATTTCAGGAAGCACTTAAGGCTCCTATTTGACGACAGGTGGTTGCTCTGCAACTCTGAAACTTTGGAGAGCTTGTGTCATCAGCAATATCAGTGGAGAATGATTACGCACAGTATTGTGAGAATCTAGTTAAGGCATCAAGAGGACCACAGAGGAGCGGCAGGAGGAGCATCAGCAGTCGACTGACTCCAGGAAAGAGCAAACAGGGTGGCATGAACAGCGACAACAGTAGTTCATCCAGCAACGGGCGCAGCAACCCCTACAGTTTCCATTGTCATTATTGCCAGCAGCCAGGACACATCAAGAGGAATTGCCCGATCAGGAGTGCTCGCCTAGGATTTCAGACCAAAGAAGGAGCTAGTCGTCAGCCTTAGCTTCAGACTCTACCTTAGCCTCAGCAGTATCCTTAGCTTCCATTCCATCAGTTCTCTCCTCAGTAGTTGCCATATTCAGCGCAAGGTCATCAGCAGCAGAGTTTTCAGCGTAACGTTCCTTAGTATCAAGCACCGAGTATAGCTAGTGTCCAGTCACCATCATCGCAGTAGTATCGGCCAGTTAATCTAGGAACTAGTAATGTGGGTAGAGGAAAAGGAAAATCTCCAGTGCAGGTTCACACGATGACATCAGGGAGTTCAGATGCCCAGACCAATAACGTAGTTGTTGATGGTACGATTATGGTTTCTCAGTCCTTAGCACACGTGTTGTTTGATACTGGTGCCACTCATTCTCTCATTTCCAGTTCATTTGTACATGCCTTGGGATTAGAGATAGAAGAATTTGATGAACCCTAGTTATAGCTTCACCCTTGGGGCGGGTGTGTGTGAATAGTTTTTGTAAAGCTTGTAAAATAAAGATCAAGGATGAGATTTTGAAAAGTGATTTGATTATAATCCCCATGAGAACCTATGATGTAATCTTAGGGATGGACTGGTTGTCCAGATACAGTACAGTAGTGGACTGCCAACTCAAGAAAGTGACCCTAGTGTCTGATAAAGGGACGGTAATCACCTACCAGGGTGGTGGTGATCAGTTAATGAGTGAGCGTCGTGTTAGGGCATGTCTCGGAGGGCGGAAGAACACAGTTTGTTACGCTATCTTCATGGATTTGGAAGGAGAGCCTAGTGTTTCGAGAAGACGTGCAGTAATTCCAGTGGTAGATGAATTTGAGGATGTCTTCCCCGATGAGCTACCAGGATTACCACCGCATCGGGAAATAAAATTTGGTATTGAATTATTTCTAGGAACAGCATCGATTTCTACAGCACCTTACCGGATGGCGTCGACAGAAATGAAAGAGCTCAAGAAGCAACTTCAGGAACTTGCTGATCAGAGATACATCCAGAATAGCACATCACCATGAGGAGCACTGGTTTTGTTCACTAACAAGCATGATGGAACTCTCAGGTTGTGCATAGATTATCGACAGCTAAATCGAGTCACAGTGAAGAATAAGTTTCCATTGCCCATGATCGATGAGTTGTTTGATCAGTTGGGAGCTTCGCGGTACTTCTCAAAGATAGATTTGAGGTCAGGATATCATCAGCTCAGGATTAAGGAAGAGGACATTCCTAAGATAGCTTTCAGGACACGGTATGGACATTTTGAATTTTTAGTGATGTCGTTTGGATTGACGAATGCTCCGGCAGCTTTCATGGATTTGATGAACAAGATATTCAGGCCCTACTTGGATCAGTTCATGATTGTGTTCATCGATGATATCTTGATTTATTCTAAGACTTGGGAGGAGCATGAGCAACATCTCAAGATCGTGCTTCAGACTCTGCTAGAACATCAGTTGTATGCCAAGAAAGAAAAGTGCGAGTTTTGGTTGACAAAAGTCAAATTTCTGGGTCATGTTATTTCTGAGCATGGTATCTCAGTGGATCCATTGAAGATAGAAGCCATTGTGGATTGGGAACGACCGAGGACTGTGGCGGAGATCCGTAGCTTTTGAGACTTACAGGATATTATAGGAAATTCGTGAAGGACTTCTCGAAGATTGCAATGCCGTTGACGAGATTGATTAGGAAAAATGTTAGGTTTGAGTGGAATGAAAAATGCGAGTTTGCCTTTCAAGAATTGAAAAATTGATTGACTTCAGCTCCAGTGTTGATCATTCCCAGGAGTGATGAGCCGTACGAGGTTTATACGGATGCATCAAGACATGGACTCGGATGTATGTTGATGCAACAGTGACGCATGGTAGCGTATAGATCGAGACAGTTACGACCTCACGAGCGAAATTATCCCACTCATGATTTGGAACTCGCAGCAGTGATTCATGCATTGAAGATTTGGAGATGTTATTTGTTCAGGGCAACATTTTAGGTTTTCTCTGACCACAAGAGTTTGAAGTATCTATTCACTCAAAGGGATTTGAATTTGAGGCAGCAGAGATGGATAGAATATATGGAAGATTATGATTTTGCATTGTCGTATCATCCTAAGAAAGCTAATCTTGTCGCAGATGCGCTCAGTCGAAAATCTTTAGGGATATTGGCATGTTTGGCTCTCGAGGATTGGAAGAGGGATGCGACAGTAAGTGAGTTTGGTCTACAGTGTTGCGAGGACTATGATCGTATTTCGGTATATCATATGGAGGCGACCCCAGCTCTTGTTCAAATGGTGAAGCAGAACCAGTGGCAAGACCTGCATCTTCAGGGAATCTGGACGCGGATTCGAAACGGAGAGCAGTTCGAAGAATGGAGGATGCATACAGATGGATCGTTGTACTTCAGGAAGCGTTTGGCGGTTCCAGCTATCACAGAAGTGAAGAAGGCCGTAATGGATAAAGCTCATAGATCTCAGTTCGTCATTCATCCAGGGAGTTCAAAGATGTATCGTGACTTAAAGAGGCAATATTGGTGGAGAGGCATGAAGAAGGACGTTTAAGAATACATGGCCAAGTATGCGACTTGTCTTTAGGTGAAAGCCGAGCATCAGAAGCAAGCAGGTTAGCTTCAGCCACTTCCTATTCCAGGGTGGAAATGGGAGCACGTGACGATGGATTTTCTTACCGAATTGCTGAGGACGGAGCAACGGCTTGATACGATTTGGGTCGTGATCGACAGGCTAACGAAGTCAGCTTATTTCATTCCGTTCAGATCGACATGTTCGAGGAGGATTCTTGGGGAGTTGTATATGCAGAACATAGTGCATTTGCATGGAGTTCCTTTGTCCATCACATCATATAGGGATACCAGGTTTAACAATAAATATTGGAGGAGCTTTCAGGAGGCTATGGGCATAGATTTGAACTTCAATACAGCATTTCATCCTCAGACTAATGGGCAGTCTGAGCGAATTATTCAGATTCTCAAAGACATGTTATGTGCGTGCACATTAGATTTCGGTGGGAACTGGAAGAAATACTTGCATCTGGTGGAGTTCGCATACAACAATGGCTATCAATCGAGTATTGGTATGGCATCGTTTGAAGCATTGTATGGGCGACCGTGTCGATCGCCAGTGTGTTGGGCCGAGCCAGAAGATAGAGTTATTCTTAGGCCAAATGAGATTCATGATAGCAACGAGAAGATTGTCGTGATTCGAGATCGATTGAGAGCAGCTTAGATTCGACAGAAGAGCTATGCAGATAGAAGACGATGACCTTTGGAATTTGAGGTTGGAGATTTTGTACTCTTGAAGGTATCACCTCGCAAAGGCATTTCATGATTCGGAGTAAAAGGAAAACTCTCACCAAGATATATTGGACCATTCATGATTACTCAACGTGTTGGAGTGGTTGCGTATCGACTCAACCTTCCTCTGAAACTTTCTCATGTTCATGATGTATTCCATGTATCGATGCTTCGAAAGTGTCCACCTAAGCAGGATAAGATCGTTTCATTTCAGGATGTGCAGATTCAGGAAGACACGACGTATGAAAAAGTGCCGATTCAAATCATCGATCATAAAGTGATTAGTTTGCATCATCATGAGATCTCGTTAGTTAAGGTCGTGTGGCAGCATCACGGGGTTGATGAAGCCACCTGAGAATTAGAATTGAGTATGTGGGAGCTGTATCCACATTTGTTTTGTCTTTGAAATTGATTTGTAAATTTCGAGGACAAAATTTCTTTTAGGGGTGGAGAGTTGTAACACCCCGAAGTTAATTAAATGTAATTAGAGTGCTAAATGGTGGATTAGTGTGCCATAATGAGTATTTTAAATTTAATTTGATTATTTTGTGAGAATTAAGTAACCTTGTGTCATTTTACTCTTTTAATAATTTTAATTATTCTAAATTGTTTTAATTGTTAATTGGAATTTTAACAAAGCAATTTGATTTGAAAATAGTGTGTAGTTGCACACAGTCTTGTGCAACCACTTGTCTCTCTTCTTCTATTTATTTCATCTTTTCTCTCTCTTCCTCTCATTTTCCCTCACTCTTTCGCTCGTCAGTCTCACTCTCTCGGTTCCTCTCTCACTCTCTCAATCTCTCTCTAAAATTTTGAAAAAAAATTTCAATTTCAAGCTTCGAGTTAGTAGATTGAAGGCTCGGGAACGAGATTCAACAACAAAAACATCGTTTTAAAGCTTCAATTTGAGGTTAGTTTCAAAAATTCAAAAGTTTTTCTATTTTTTAAATTTTCTTGCATTTTGAAATCTAAGAGTTTTTAAGCTTAGAAAAGCTTCAATCTAAGTTAGATGGACTTAGATTAGCTAGAATACAAACCTTGCTTGAACAAAAACGGATTGAAATCAAGATTTTTCATTTTTTCTCTATTTTTTCTATTTTCAGATTTTTGTGAAAATCTTGTTTAAAATTTATTTTAATCCATTAAAAAGTGTTCTACTATGATTTTCTATTGTTTATGATGATTTCCCATGCCTGAGAATTGAGAAAATAGGTTGGATTGAAGAATTGGGCTCGAGGAAAGCCGAGACCCATGCGTGGAAATTTTTAGAATTTCCCAGATCGGCAGGCCAAACTTTGTGTTCGGTAGGCCGAATTCATCCGACCGGCAGGCCGAACCTGGGAAACTTCGGCCGACCGGACTTGGTCTTCCAGTAGGCCGAACTGTGTAGTTCGATCTACCGAACCAGGGAGACCGGCAGGCTGACCGAACCTAAACCCAATTTTGTGATTTTCACCCATTTTTACTATTTTGAACCCTGATTGAAATTCCAACTTTATAAAATGATTTCATAAACCTAAATGGCACACTAGGACACCATGGGATGATTTGATTACATAGGATACCTCGGATTAGGTACTAATGAACTAAGTTACTATGCGTTTAGGATATGTGCGTGGATCAGCGAAACAACGTATAGCAGACCGTGATTACAGTGTGGAACACTGACACGGATATTGAGGTAGGACTTCTACCCCTTTTCTTTGGTAGCCCTATTTCAAAAATGATTTAAGCTAAAAATGGATTTTCGTCAAATGTTTTTGATCACTGATTGGAAAATGATTTTGTTTGAATATCTTTACAAACGACTGATTGAGAAATGCTCATAATGAACCTCATAATAAATGTTAATGATTATATTTGGTAAATAGAGGTTTTAATTATAAAAAGATATATAGGCATGATGCCATATTAGAGATCGGGTCATATAGTGAACTTCCTTGGGGGCAAGTCCTGAAACCCAACTGGGCCACTTCGGTGGTGAGTATTTGGTTTGCCCGAGAGGATTAAAAAGGTACTTTTGAGAAACTGTTTTTAATAGAATTTTAGTAAATGAAAATACCTATTTGATTTATTTAATTATTTATTTATCAAGAAAGTTCTATTAGAATATTTATCTGCTTATTTTTGAAAATATAGTCCTATTGAGCCTTTCGCTCACGTTTTTATTGTTTTAAAATCTTACCCCTAGGTGCATATCAGCTTAGGATTGGAGAAGAGTCCGCTGATCGGACTTACGACCAGTAGAAGATTTGGGTAGGTTGTAGTACAATAAATCAAGACATGTAAGATCTTAACTTATTCTTTTATTTTTGGACTGTAGTTGTATGGTAATATTGTCAGTACTACATGTGTGTGCACAATATGTGGGCCAGTAGGACCCATACTCGTTCCACCTTATATTTAAATGTTTTAATGTTCTTTTTATTTGCTTAGTCATTATGATGGTTTATTTTATTTCCTTAATTTATTCTATTTGAACAATTTTAAAATTGTCTCATTTTTATTTATAAATCTAATTCTAAAACCTTGTTTTTAAATAAATCTTTATTTAATTAACTTAACTAAATCACCACGTCACCTCCCGTGCTCTGGAGCTTGACATGAGATAATGGAACGAAAGATAAAAATAATCAGGAAGTTAACATAGAACTTGTCCTTAAGCCGATTATAGATAATCCTATGGGGATATGATACATTATGATATGTCATGGAGACTTAGCTACATGGGCTTTGTAATTTTATATAGTTCGAGAATGCAGCTCCAAGTTTTTAGTAGAGTAGTGTTGGAGTTAATAATTTTAAAATGTATATCTGGGATATTGGATTTCATAATTATTGGGAGTTTAAACTATATAGGTCCATTTGTTCCCCTTTGCTTGCTCACAAAAATCCTATAATAATACGGCATGCTATTCCAATAATTGGTGACTTATGTCAGATTAACAAATTGGCTGAAATTTGATAAAATCAAATAATTCATATATGTTCATTGGTTGAATTAATTTTGTGATAAAATTAATTCAAGTTAAACTTGTTGAATTATCGAGATCATATAACTCATGCCTATTTATCGGTTGGATTAATTTTGAATTAATTCAAGAAAAACTTGTTGAATTGTCAGGAATATTTATTTTCCTAGAGATTATCTAGATATAACTGTTTTAATCAAATAACTTCTCTATTGGATTGTTTGAATAAAAAATGAGGCTCTATCACAAGTATCTTTGGTGGAAAATAAAGATTTACAGGAGTCTTTTATTGGAGGTTTGACAGGCCGATCTTTAAGTTTGGCCTATCAATTGAGGAGGTTCAATAGGCCAATCCGCCAGTTTGGCCTGCCAACCGACAATAAAAGGGTCACACATTTTCTATGTGAATTTTATCATATATTGAACCTAATTCGATTCTGATTTGAATTTTTGAAGTCTTATCTGATAAGGACTAACTCCTCGACCTAACCTCTATAAAAGGGGAGTGAGTCTCTTTATTATTTAGATCAATTGAGAGATTAAGAGTGAAACTCTACTAGTGAGATTCTGAAAACTCTCTATGAGCTATTATTCACAAATCATGAACACTAGATTTGGGCCCAATTGGTTGGAAGGAGAGTCGCCTGGTAGAAGAGTTGTACATATAAGCCCACACTCACTCCGATCATGGATAGAGAATAGCAAAGAAGGCCAGTTAATTGAGGTCCTTCTGGAGCGTTATTTCTCTTCATTGATTGAAGAAGCTTTTTGGCATCTACAAGGTTAGTAAGATTTGGTTAATTTATACACATAGCGTGTCAAACTAGTGTTTTGGAAAATACTCTGATATAAAATTTTTTAAAATATCGCTGCGTACTATTTTTCTAACAATTGGTATCAGAGCCAGGTTTTTACGTAAATTTGTAAGTTTGTGATCATACAATATATATAAATTATGTGATTTTTATCTCTCCTATGCTTGAATTTAATTTTATAGAGAGTTGACACTCTAGGTTTCTATATATTTTTATATGTTATCATGGATTATATGGTGAATGTTTATTAATTAATTATGGTTGATTAAATTATTATTTAGTTATTTATTAATTAATTAATTTATACTGGTTCTGGTTCCTTAGAAGTTAGAATGTATATCTAGGTTTTTCATGTAATTAGATGGTGGACTATTATCTCCGTCTAGGAATTATTATTTAATTTTAAATTTGTAAGAATTTTGTAATTAAATAATCATTCGGAGAAGATGGATCTAGAAAGCGGATCTAGAAGATGGATGATGGTATTCCAGGTATTTCCTAAGTCTCTAATTTTATGTTTTTAAATTGTTGAAAATAAAATTTATAAATTGCATTAGAAACTGTATTTTCTAAAAAGGGGGTTTTTGCTCGATCGACATGCTGAACCTTCTAGTTCGACAGGCTGATGGTTACAGATCGGTAGCCCAAATGTGAGGGTTGGGAGGCCATGACTGGGGCAGAAATTAGGTGGCTTTGGCAACAGGCCAATCTTCTAGTTCGGTAGGCCAATTTGTCATGAATCGGCAGGCTGATCTATGAAGATTGGCATGCCGGTGGGTCATGAACGGTAGGCCAATCACCCAAATCAGTTTGCCGACAACGAGCTAGAAATTTTTTAAGAAACGGTGTAGTTTTTCAATGCAATTTTAATTTTATTTTTGGGACAATTCTAAGAAACATGAAATTTGGATATGACCGAAAATATAGAGTATTTGATTCATACGAGATTGAAGACTTGAAGATGGGCATTACATGAAGAATGATACAACTTAAGGATCCAATGATGAAGAATCGATAATATGTTTTGATTATTCTCTTGTAATCTTTATTTTCTATTCTCTAGGATAAAACCATAATATTATTGTTATTTATTATCATTTTGCTTGTAGCTTGCTTGATTGTTTTGCATGTCTGCATTATAAAATGATTTGCCATGTATATTAATAACATGTCATATAGAATAGGGAGTGCTGCTCATATTAAAATTGTTCATGCATGTCTTTTTAAAATAAAACCTTCATTTCAAAAGATTGAGTGGGATAAAGTTTTTGAAGAGATGATCTAAGGCCTCCATCGTTGGTCCATAGGAAAAACATGGTGGTTCTAATCCCTAGGAAGGGACTTCTTCATGTAACAGGTTGGATCTTCGAGAAGATAAGGTATTTTAGCATGATTAATGGAGGTGGTGATTATAAATCATGGATAAAATATTGAAATGATGGTTATACACTCATGTTCATTTTATAATTAACCTCCCCTAGAAGCTCTGTTAATAAAATTAATAGCCAAAGAAACGATTATTAATATATGTTAGATCATACGGGTCTTGGATAGCATATATTAATCAAGAGGGGATCCATGTTCCTGATTGAATTTGGCATGACTCCCCTAGGAGCTTATTGAATTTTGAGTTGGGAATTATCATTGTAAGGTTGTGATATTTTCAAAGTTTTGACACATAAACACATTTGTATATTTTTTACATGATTATGTTATCTTACTAAATTATTATGCTATGTTTGCTTATGTTTGGTATATGATTCTTTATTGTAGATTAAAAATGTCTAAAAATGCTTTATCTTCTATACTTGACAAAAACCAATTAACCGGAGAGAATCATAATGATTGGAAACAAAACCTGGGTATCGTCCTCTCCTTTAAGAAACTGAAATTTGTGTCGACAACCCCTTTTCCTCCTAAGCCTGTGGGAGATTCCACCAACGATCGATTTTGAGCATATGATCGTTGGAAAGATGCAAACAATCAAGTCCGCTGCTATGTTATGGCTACCATAAACAACATGCTGCAGGCTTAACATGAGGATTATAAGACTGCTAAGCAGATCTTGGATAATCTAAAAGACATGTTTGGAGGCCAAGCCTTAACTAAGCAGCAAGGGGCATTTCAAAAACTCTTGAATTGTGAGCAAAGATCGAGGACACTTGTAAAGGAGCACATGATGTTGGTTATGGGTTACCTCACTAAGGCATAAACCAATGGAGCTGACATCGATGCTAAAACTCAGATGACTGTGGTCTTTGAGACTCTGTCAAAGGAATTTATTCCATTTAGAGCTACTTTTAATTTGAGCAATAGGTGGGATATGACCTTAACAAAATTAATGAAACAGTTTCAAGAGTTTGAACTGTTGATTAGGGAGCCTCCTACTGATGGCAAGGCCAATTTGGTGATTGCTTTTGGTTCCAATCCCAATTCTAGGAATGGAAAGAAACAACGGGCCAAAAATGGGAAGTCTTTGGTTCTTGCTAACAACAAGAGTAAGAAAAAAAAGACGAAGAACCTAAAGAAGCTAAAGTGCTTCTTCTATGGGAACATCAAGAAGCATTGCAAGGACTTCTTTTCCAAAGGAGGTAGATGTGATCTTCTATATTTGGAAACTTTTTAGTTAAGCAATCCAGTGACATTTGGGTCATAGATTCCAGTGCAACTAATCATATTTGTGTTTCTCTTCAGGGGTTCAAAGAAACGAGAAGTCTGCTTCATAAAAACTTCACGCTTCAGATGGGCGATGGATCCTTGTTCTTAGCGGAAGCAGTAGGAGACATCCATCTTTATTTTGATAATTATAGGAATTTAAAAGAAATTTAATTTCTATAGCTTGTTTATTTAAAGACTCATATTTGGTTTCTTTTAATAATAAAGTGATTATTTGTAAAATAAATCTTTTATCTATTTTGGATGGATGCAAAATAATCTATATTTTATCAAACCTAAGATGGAATTACTGCTTAATGCTAAGATGACTGATGATAACTCTAAATGACTTAAAACTTCTCACTCTAATAAGACTTATCTTTGGCATTTGTGCCTTGGTCATATTGACCTAAATAGGATTCAAAAGTTGATAAGAGATAGACCTTTAAGTCACTTAAAGGTTGAATCTATACCTCAATGTGAATTTTGATTGGAGGCTAAAATGACCAAAAGACCATTCGGGTCTAAAGGCAATAGGGCCAAAGGGGTTTTAGAACGTGTATAGTGATGTTTGCAGACCGATGAACATCCAGGCACAAGGAGGGTATGAGTACTTCGTCACCTTTATTGATGATTACTCAAGGTATGGGTATATGTACCTGATGCACCACAAAAGCCAAACTTATGACAAGTTCAGGAAGTTTTGGGCTAAAGTGGAAAAATAATTGGGTAGACCTATAAAGGCACTTCAATCTGATTGAGGTCAAGAATACTTTTTGATGAGTTCTTAAGGGACTTATTAAAGAATGGGATTCTATCCCAGTTAACTGCATCGGGCACTCCGCAGTAGAATGCCATGGTAAAGAGAAGGAACAGGACTTCATTGGACATGGTTAGGTCCTTGATGAGTTACTCATCATTGCCTTTATCCTTTTGGGGATATCACTACAAACTGCATGTTATCTTCTGAATGATGTGCCTTCAAAATCGATCCCTAAAACTCCTCACAAGTTGTGGACGGATAAGAAGACATCCTTAAACCATATTCGTATATAGGGATGTCTGGCTTATGTCCTGTTTAAGGATGTGAATATGTTGGAAGCATGTTCAGAAGTTTGTGTGCTTGAAGGATTCCAAAAGGGACTAAAAGGGGTTATTTTTATAATCCAAAGGAAAATAAAGTTGTGGTTTCAACTCATGCAACTTTCCTTGAGGAGAGTTACATGGATGACTTTAAACCTCGAAGCAAAGTGGTGCTTGAGGAGTTGAGGACTGATATAATCACTTTAGGGGTTTCGAATGAAACTATTTCATTAGTGTAGAAAAACCAAACAAACCCGAACAACAACCTAAGGGGCTTCGGTGCAGCAGGAAGATCAGGCGTTAACCCGAAAGGTATATGTTCAATGGTGAGGCCTTGTTGGCTGAACTGGATGAACATGACAAGGATCCTTATACTTACACAGAGGCTATCGAGGATGTTGATTCGAAACTCTAGACAAAGGCCATGAACACAAAGATAAAGTCTATGGAGACTAATCGGGTCTGGGAGCTTGTGGATCTTCTCGAAGGGGTTAAACCCATAGGGTGTAAGTGGACCTACAAAAGGAAAAGAGGAGTGGATGGAAAGGTCAAATCCTTTAAGGCTAGACTAGTAGCTAAGGGATACACGTAAAATGAAGGAATCAATTACGAGGAAACATTTTTGCCTATAGCCATGCTTAAGTCCATCTAGATTCTCTTGCCCATAGCTACCACTCTCAACTGCAAGATTTGGCAGATGGATGTGAAGACGTCTTTTCTAAATAGGTATCTTGATGAGTCCTTTCATATGGAACAACAGGTCAAGGGTCAAGAAGATAAGGTTTGTATGCTGCTAAAGTCAATTTATGGACTTAAGCAGGTTTCCCGTTCTTAGAACATAAGATTTGATCAGGTGATAAAGACTTATGGGTTCTGACAAAATGTGGATGAGCCATGTGTTTACAAAGACATTAAGGATAGGAAGGTGGTTTTTCTACTGTTTATGTAAATGACATTCTGCTAATTGACAATGACATTGTAGGATTATCATCAGTCAAATTGTGGTTGACCAAGTAGTTTGACATAAAGGACTTAGGTGAGGTTAATTTTGTTCTCAGTATCTAGATCTTTCGGGATAGGAAGAACAAAATGATAGCTTTGTCACAAGCCGGCTACATAGATAAGATTCTCAAGAGGTTTGCAATGTAGGATTCCAAGAAAGGTGGGCAACCATCTAGGTCTGGAATTACTCTTTCTAAGAAAGACTCCCTAAAGTCTAAGGAAGTAAGAGAATACATGAAGAATGCACCTTATGCTTTGGCAGTAGGTAGTCTCATGTATGCCATGCATTGCACACGACTAGATATTTGTTATGGGTCAGGATTGTAAGTCGATTTCAGGTAGATCTGGGACCGAACCACTAGGTTGTGGTAAAGCATATTTTTAAGTACCTGAGAAGGACTCGAGAGTATATGCTTATGTATTCAGGTGAGGACTTAACTCCTCTAGGATATACTGACTTAGATTTTCAATCATGCTGGATTCTCTGAGATAGACTTTAGGTTTTGTGTTCACTCTGAGTGGCGGTGCCATTAGTTGGAGATGTGTGAAGTAAGATTGCAATTCAGATTCAACGATAAAGGCCGGGTAGATGGCAGTGAGTGATGCTTCGAAAGAAGCAATGTGGCTCCACAAGTTCCTTAGGGATCTTGAGGTAGTTCCTGGTATGGATAAGGCGGTATCACTGTACTGTGATAATAGTGCGGTGGTAGCTAATGCTAAGGAACCAAGATTTCATAAGAAGAGTAAACATATTGATCAGAAGTATCATGTGATAAAGGACTTCATCGAGGGTAGGCATGTCACGGCATGCAAAATCACGTCAAAAGACAATTTAGCTAATCCATTTATGAAGACACTTACTAGGAGAGTCTTCGAGAGACATGTAGAAGCTATAGGAATAAGAGATTTGTCATATTTACTCACTTAGTGCAAGTAGGAGATTGTTAGACGTGTATGCCCTAAGGAGTAAAAATGTAATATGTTTTTTGTGACATTTTTATCAATAAAGAATTCATTTATTATTTATGTACCAAAACTTGTCCTCTTTTCGATCATATTTGTTGAATGTATGTTAAGCAAACAATATTCTAAGACTGTTGGTCTAAACCTTTAAGAATAGGGCATATGATGGACAGATTATGTAGAAGACACGATTCTTAAGCTGATGGTCTAAATCATAAGATCTGCAATCAAGGGAATAAAGTTGGGCGCTTTATTTATTTAAAGATTGTTATGTTGTCTATATCCCTATTGGGAGATGGTTTGTCTTGGCCATCAGAGGTGGACTTTGTGAATAAAAACATTGGCACATTGTTATAGATGATGATGTGTTGGATCGAGGCATAAAGTGAATTGTTTTAGATTAATAATTCTGTCTTGGCAAATCAATTTACTTTAGACAATCACTTGTATTGTATCTTAATCCTAAGATGAATAATGGGCCCATTATCTTGACTTGTGTCTTTTGATGTACCAAAGGGTGACACCTATATTTTAATAGTGGTACGCATGCCGGTACGTTGGAAGCATGACTCTAGATAGCGTAGACATGTTATTCATAGATATAGAATCCATAGCTCCTCTTTAGGAGTAATGATATCCTTTCATAGGCGTTATCTTATAATTGAAAAATTAGAGCACTCAACCATTTAGGTACATAGGTGTAACCGAATTATATGCCGTCTTTAGATGGTAAGATAACGAAACGTAAGATAAAATAATCGAGAAAGTAAGACAAAACTTGTCCTTAAGCCGATTGTGGATAATCCTATGGGGATATGATACATTATGATATGTCATGGAGACTTAGCTACACAGGCTTTGTAATTTTACATTGCTCGAGAGTGCAGCTCCAAGCTTTTAGTGGAGTAGCGTTGAAATTGATAATTATAAAATGTATATCTAGGATATTGGGTTTCATAATTATCGAGAGCTTGAACTATATAGTTCCATTCGGTCCCCTTTACTAGCTCACAAAATCTTGTAACGATACGGTGTGCTTTTTCAATAATTGGTAACTTATGTTAGATTTATCAAATTGGTTGAAATTTGGTAAAATCAGATAATTTATGTCTGTTTATCAGTTGAATTAATTTTGTGATAAAATTAATTCAAGATAAACTTGTTGAATTATTGAGATCAGATAATTCATATCTATTTATCGGTTGGATTAATTTTGAATTAATTCAAGATAAACTTGTTGAATTATTATGAATATTTATTTTCCTAGAGATTATCTAGATATTATTGTTTTAATTAGATAACTTCTCTATTGGGTTATTTGAATTAAAACTAAGGTTCTATCACAAGTATCTAGGGTGGGAAACAAAGATTTACAAGGATCTTTTATCGGAGGTTTGATAGGCCGATCTACCAGTTCGGCCTACTGACTGGTGATAAAAGGATCACGCTTTTTCTATACGGATTTTATCAGATATTGATTCTGATTTGATTCTTATTTTATAAGGACTGACTCCTCGGCCTAACCTCTAGAAAAGGGGAGTGAGTCTCTTTATTATTTAGATCAATTGAGAGATTAAGAGTGAAACTTTGCTAGTTAAATTCTAAAAACTCCCTGAAAACTATTGTTCACAAATCACAAACACTAGCTTTGGGTTCTCTCAATTAGTTGGAAGGAGAGTCGCCTGGTGGAAGAGCTATACGTGTGAGCCCACACTCACTCTGATCGTGGATATAGAATACCAAAGAAGGCTAGTTGGTTGAGGTCCTTTTGAAACGTTATTTGTCTTCACTAATTGAGGAAGCTTTTTGGCTTTTACAAGGTTAGTAAGATCTGGTTAATTATGCATATAACATATGAAACTAGTATTTTAGAAAATACTCTAATATAAAAATTTTTAAAATTTCGTTGCGTATTTTTTTTTTAACAATTATATTATAGATAAGGGGTAAAAGTGTAATTTTACTTGAATAACAAAGTAAGAAAACAAATAAAATATGTTTTTAATAAGAAAACAAATAAAATATTTTTTTAAACCTCGTAAATGACAAGATACATAAAGTACAAGAACCAGTGAACAAAAACACAACAATATGTAACTTTATATTATTAAATTGGTAACTATGTGTATTTATTTGACAAGTGATCATGAAAAATGTAATTAAAAAATAATAAATGTAAACATTTTAAATTTTCCAACAAAATGGATAAATGAGAAGCTACTCCATCTCTTTAAATTATTTTTTGGCTCATGAGTCTTCTCCTAAGCATTGTCTCCTTTCACTTTACATTTATATAAACAACCATCTTATTTTTAAAAAAATGACATTGTTAGATAAATTTCATAACAGGTTGCCATAAATGCCAACCAACCAATTCGTCACAAAGACAAGAATATCCTTAAGTAGTATCTAAGAGATCGAGTTTTCAATTGCTCATTGCTACACAACAATCCTCAAGAATAAACAAAATAAAGTAATTTTTGAATTCTTATGAAAAATCAAGTATATCTAGAACTAGAAAGATTTTGGGTTTTTCTTTTTCAATTTTTGATAGTGCTAAAAACTATGTTAAACTAAATAAAAAAGACAAAACCAAGGAAACTCAAGCAATGCTCCAACAGGGATAACATAAAAATTATTTTTTCCTTTCCTCTTTCATCAATCCTCCTTCTCCAAGGATTAAAGTATTTATTAAAAAAAAAAAACAAGCACTAATTCTTCAAAAGGAAGTTTCGCTTTGGAACCTAAACGAAATTTTTCTTCAACCGTCCCACTCACAATCGGTTTTCTTCTTAGTGAAAGGCTACAATTTTTTCAAAGTTTCTTGTATAAAAGATTTTGCAAATTTAATCAATAGGTTTTGGACCTTTGGTGAGTGAATTGGACGGAATCATTTGTTGAAAAGAATGAAAAAAGAAATTACAAATTTACAATTAGAAAAACATATCATGTGTAGGTAATGTTATAGTAAGATATTAGATACCTTTTTAAGGCCATTTATTTCAACAAACTTCCTTTTTTAACCATTAGATTAAGTACCATTGATAGTTTGCTATAGCTGTGCATTAATATAGGGGTTACCGTATAAACGAGTTAAACGATGATTCATTTACTAGGTTATATTCTTTAACAATTAATTGCATTTTTTCTCATTTTTAACGTGCATATATATGCCTACTATTCACTGTTTTTGTTTTAACATGCCCTTTATTGGATCATAGTTGTTCAATTTATATCCAAGGATTGAAATTGTTGTCTAGACGAGATATGGTACTAGACTTAAGACCATCTCTGTAAAAAAAAGTATCAAAACACAGTTGCCTTAAATTACTTGAAACACTCATGCTATTGTTATTTGAGTACTGGGGAGACTTGGACAATTGTAATACCCTTTTTGCCCCCTTCTTTTTATTTTTATTTTTTGACCAGACTACTGCAAAAGGCAATTATTGTTGGAAAATAGCTTAGAAAAAGCATTTTGAGGTACAATTTTGAAGCTTAATTTTAAGGGGACCTACTACGTGTTAATGATAGTTCAAGACAGAAACTTATTCTCCTCTACATAGAGATTGAAATAATATATTTACATGCTCAAAATGAAAAATGGATGAATGAGAAATTGACACCTAAGATGCACATGTGCACTATGAAATTCAAAAACTAAACTGGAAAATTCTCTTTTCCTATATTAGAACAAAAGTAAAGCCATAGTCCCTCTAAACCCTATATAAGGGATCCCTATCTTGCTGCTCAGGACACACTAAAATTAAGTCTTCTCTACTTTCAAAAAATTCAGTTCACCGTTAGAGTAGTTTTAACATGCACCCTAACAACTCATCTGCTGTTGTTGAATCTTGAGAGACGTATCTGTCTTAAGGACAGCGTGAGACACTGCCATTGTATGTTGAGAGGCGTGTCTTCAAGACACTAAATGACACAGGCCTCAGTGAATTTACAGTTATCAATTTTGTATTAAATTTGTTATTATTCTCTTTCTAGGACTTTTTTTTGGGGTAAATGTATGCAAATAAAATTTGGCACTTCACTTGGGATTTGCCTGTTTAATAAAATCCACTTTCTATCCAAAATAACAACAACAACAACAACAATAACACCGATGATAATGTTGACTCAATTTTTTTAAAATGATTGTTGACAACAAAATTTATGGACCTTAAAAGAACTAAATTTTTACATTGTCTAATTAAAAAATACCAAACAATTACAAAAAATAAAATCAAGATCAAAATAAAGAGAAAACACTACGATTTAGAGTGATTTAGTTTAATGTAGTCTACGTCAACTATAAAGCATTTGGATGCTTCTGCTTTCCTTGTTTGTGACCCTATAATCATCATAAATTACAATTTAGATCTCAGGCTTGCACCTTTCTTGGTTACACCTACCAACATAGGTTTCAAATATTTGGCATAGAATGGAAGAATTTATGTAGCTAGAGATGTAATTATTCATTAAAAATTGTTTTCTTTTGCAAAATTTTCTCATCCAATTACAGAAAATCAAATTCAATAGTTCCTACAATCTTCTCCATTATTGATCTTTCCACTTGTTTCATCCACAACTCATCAAAATGAACTTTTACCATCTGTTCAACAAAATATATAAGAGCCACCTTCCTCTCCAAACACTTCAACACCTATTGCCTCAGTTCACCTTCCTAACACCAATACACAATCTCCTTCCTTACATTCCAACATAACTCCAACCCCCTTTTCATCTATAGAGCAGGCTATCAATGTTGAAAATGTTACAGATATTGTATCAGTGTCTACTGTAGAAGGTACCAACAATATTCAGTTTATAAGGAGGCGAGCGCCTAATATGAAAGATGCCAACCATACTCACTCCATGCTGAAAAGGTCTAAGCATGGAATTAACTTAAGCTATTTATAGCTGAGTTACTCGACGCAACTGAGCCCAACATAGTTGAAAAAGCCTTGACTTCCACAAAATGATAGAATGCAATGATGGAGGAAATGTCGTTCAAAGAAATAATACTTGTTTTTTGGTACCACTTCCAAATGATAGAAGATTAGTTGGATACAAATGGATATTCAAAATTAAGAAAAATATTGATGGTTCCATCTCTAGATATAAAGCTAGACTAGTCACCAAAGGTTTTTTCTAAACTATGGGGTTTGACAAAATCAAAGAATCGCTAAAACAACTTGGCTTCACTCCATCAAAGGCTGACAACTCTCTATTTTTGAGGTTTAAAATCTTTGTGCTTGTCTACGTTGATGATATAATGATAACAGGTAATGAAGATAAAGAGGTCCAACAAGTCATTTATCTTCTGATCACAGTCTTTTCACTTAAAGACTGGGGGACCTTGACACTATTTTCTAGGAATTAAGGTTAACACTACCACACAGGGGCTACATCTATCTCAGATGTGGCCAATCTTTTATAGCTTTGAACGGTGATCCTTTGGAAGATGGCAATATTTATCGAAGCATTATAGGAGCTCTACAATATGTCACAGTCATTAGACCTAAAATTGCCTCTCAGTAAATAAAGTCAGCCAGTTTACACATTAACCCCTTTCAATTCATTGGAAGGCAGTAAAAAGGTTCCCTGGATATTTGAAAGGGAAATTATATATGGTCTTCACTTTGTTCTTTCTCACCAATTGAATCTTACCAGTTATTGTGAGAGATACGACTATTGATCTTGATGACAAACGCTCTACTGCAGCGTTCTGTGTTTAGCTAGGAAATCATCTAATCACTTGGAGTTTAAAGAAACAAGCTACCTTTTTACGATCGAGTACCAAAGTTAGGCATTGGAGCCTAGCATCTACTACAGCAGAACTTTTATGTTTAAAGTATTTTCTTCAAGAACTAAAGGTCAAAACTACTCAAGCTCTAATAATTTGGTGCAACAACTGTAGCAAGGTTTCTTTGTTTGCAAATCCTGTGCTTCGCTCAAGAACCGGGCAGATAAAGCTTCATCTATTTTTTGTCAAAGAAAAGGTTTTGGAGAAGCCCCTTTCTGTTCAACATGTTCCTGTTGTTGATCAAACAGCAGATGCTCTCACTAAAGCCTTAGGCACGAGTCACTTCAACAGGCTTCAAAATAAGCTCAAGGTCCTACCGCTGGGAGTGTTCGAATTACAAGGGCATGTTAGAAGAGATAATCAAAATGACACTCACTGATTCTCCACTCACCAGAACATGCTGTTTGCAACAGCTTGGATATTTGATTTTAACCTTATCCACTCAACAACAGACCAATGACTCAACATTGCACCTCGTACCAATATCCCCCACTAACTGGATTATTCCTTTGCTGCCGGCTGCGTATTTTATTAGGGTTTTCTTCCTTTTTGTTTTGTGTAGTTTTGACTATAAATAGCAATGTATAGCTGATTCAATAAATCTTTCCCTGTGTCTAAAACTTTATAAATATAGGTGATAGTGTGATACAACTTTTTTTAAGTGTGGCTTGAATAAATACATATCTTTTAAAGTGTGATATATCATGTAATTTTCTTTAAAAAAATGGTAGCCTTGAGCTCTTATATTCAACCTTGATATGAAAAAATTAAGGCATAACCATCACAAAGCATCAAACAGTATATTAATTTGTCTTTTAGGGACTGATAAATCTTATTTTCTTTTTTGAAACTAAACGCAATTCAAAGATGAAGATAAATAGAGAAGGGAAGAAAAGAAAAAAAATGCTAGCAAAAGGTCATAAGTCATTATATCTACGATCGGCTCCCTCCAAAATTTGAAATTCTAGCAAATATCCTATCTAGTTAAATCTCTCAAGTTTTTAGGGGCAACATGAAAAAAGGAAAAAAAAAAGAAAAAGACTTTACATGTATTAGTCTGTTTGGCCTCATATTTACGTTAGGTGTCTTTTTTAAGTAATTATCATACTTCATTACAATCCGTACTCCAACTTTTGAAATACTTGCATAAATCAGGTCCCATCAAGTTTTCAAGGGCAACATGAAAAGAAAAATGGTTGTGCAAGTTGTTTAGCCTCACAATTATGTCGGATATCTTTTTTGAGTAATCCCAAAGTTACTCAAACTTTAAGGTCCCAGAAGGGTATATTGACCCAATCAATAGAATTCTGCTTTTGATTTTTGATATGATCAAAGTCATTTTTTGCTACAGCTGCTGACCGACAAATATACTTATGGGGTTGGTGCCTTATAAGCAATAACACTGTACATATTATTAATAAATAAATAAAATAACATTTATAATTATTTTGGTTGCTTATGTGTATTGTGATACTTTTATAAACATCAAAAAAATTTCATGATTATTAATGTGGTTATAAATTTTGCATATAAATGTTATATGCTATAATCTAAATAGTTCATAATAATTAATTAAAATTTTAGATCTTTAATTAAATATTACAAATACTGTCTAATCTTATTGATAATAAAATAGTCTAATCTAGACTATTAATGTAGAGACATTAGATTGGAGGTACTTTATATAATAAGATTATATAGGACTAGACCAGATAAATTATGAATCCCTAATAATCATCTCTTATAAATAGAGCATTTAAATTTATCACTTTCATGATCATATATATAACAGTCTTAATTCTGAGTATTTATTAGACTTTTGTTTATGATATTATGTTTCTTGACTTGCATTGTAAGATTCATCTGAAGACAGATCATAACTTAGCATCTTGGAAACATAATGGAATAAATGGTTGAGAATAATATTATATAGATAAGGAATCTATTCATTTCTTATGAAATTTAGAAAAATAGTTCTCTTGAGTGATGATTTGAGATTTGAATAGTAGAGTACTCGTTCATAATAATATTATGAATTAAATGTTCATTAGAGAATTATTGTAACTTAAGAATAAAGATATAATAAACGAGGTGAATGGAAATTGAATTAGCTCTTATTATGAAATATTTATAAAGGACTAACTTATATATAATGATTAAATCAATGGACTACTCGTTAATTTCTTTGAGTAATTTTCACCATACTTTCAAGAGTTTAGTTTTAGGTTTTTAATAGAGTAATACTGAAACTAATAAATTTGACACATTAAGTAAGGAGTTTAATTAATTGTCAAATTTGTAGCAGCTTGAATTATAAGTTTGTAGGTCCCCAATGCCACCTCTATTATTGAATTTAATGCATAAAATGAAGTATAAATATTTAATTTGAAATTATTGAATTCTGAATTAATTGTTTCACACTTGAGACATTAATGTAATACAGAAAAATATTCTCTATAACACATAATATAATGTGATAAATGTTGTCACATTTAACTGATCATTAGTTAATTAATTAATTGAATTTTAATTTTATGTGTGACACATGTGTGGTGAGATTACATTTTATCTTTTCTAACATGGACACAAAATTAAATAATTAATTAAGTAATTAATTTAAAATTGATTCTTAAATAAATATAATTTATTTTTGAATTTAAATATATATATGATTTATTAATTAAATGTATATATATATACATATATATTCACATAATGCACGTGATATTTATTTTGATTCGATTGTCTTTATATTTATATATGTATGCATTATATTTATATACATATATATATAGATTCAAGATTACGGTTTTATTTTTTAAACCAAATATTATATATATATATATATATATACAGACATGTTCACGAATGTGGTTTTAATATTTTCAATAAAAAAAATGTAGAGGTGCTTTCAAAGCACCTCCTCCACATACCTGATGTGGGTACATGTGATTCACCTATTAAAGAGTTTAGTGGGTGTTTTTTCTAAATTAAAATTAATTAAAATAATAACTAACCTCACAGTTATAGAAAAAAAGATATAACAGTTATCTAAAAAGTTTTTTTAATATATGTGATATTTTTTTAGAGTATCTAAGAGAGGAAAAACTGAGAGTTATTTTCTCTATAAAAATAAGGTCTGTTATCTTATGTGTTGAGTACATAGCAGATTTAAAAAAACTGTGAGATTAATTTATTCTTACAATTTGATGCCCATTCGTCGTTCCATTAGTGTGTAGAGTTGGTTTGAAAGAGCGTATTGTCAAAGAGAAAAGCTAGGATACCCATATAGGCCTTCAAAATGTTTGAAACAAATTCTTCAAGATTTCGATATTTAATTGAAATTATATAGCTACTACCGGTAAACAAAGTTTTCGAAAAATTTTTATTCATCAATCGATCCATTTCTTCTGCTGCATTTTCACATTTAATTCCAACAAATGGCTTCATAGCGGGTTATAGCATATATAATTTTAATTAACATGATTTTATGTTAATAATTTCATGCTCTTGTTGCATGTTTGTGGGCACTTTGTATTTTTTGTAATTTTTTGTTCATGTGATGAATGATTAATTTATAGATGGATTTTTGTTGTTAAGTATATGTTGTTTTTGGATTAGTAATTTTAATTTCTTTTTGAATAGATCAATTTTGTGCAAGCTCGCAAGGGGCATATTATTTATGTAATTTTATTATTATTTTTTCTTCTTTTTTCCTTTTACATAGTAAAAAGGATGAAAACATGCATCTTTATTGCACTTTACGTGCAACTTAGAAAAAGCTATTTCTAAAAAGTAACATACCCATACTCAATCATGTGCATCAAAAGCCCACATAATGATGAACACATGAAGTGCATCTGCAGTAGTAAATTTTTTCTCCATTTTCATGCAACAGCCTCCCAGGTAAAGATGCATGGAAAAGAAGAGCAGCAAGTACCATTGCTGTAGGAGTTGGACTTTGATCGATGGGGAGGCTCGGCCTTGAGCACTATGGCGCTCAACCTTGAGCCTCTTCGCTCAGCCATTGGCACAGTAGCACCTTGCTTGGCCTCCTCTCTCAACAATGTAGCAGAAATTCTTGCGTTGAAACATCTGTTGGAGCTCGACCGTGAGCTCAACCTATTACGTGCTTAGCAAAATGCCCAGCAACGCCTAGCCTTGAGCCTCACGGCTCCCCCTTGAGCGCTGCAAGGCTCCGACAAGCACAAAAAGCTAGGCCATTGGCCACGTGCTCCACCAGTACCGTTGCTAGCCTTGATTGCTATAGTCCCAAAAAAAAAAACAGGGTGACTCATTGTGCATCAGGCTCTCTGGCTGGCCATGGCACTTTGAAAGGTAGCAGCTTGATCGTCCTCATCTACAGCACTCCTGTAGAGAAGGTAGAGATGGCTGAAGAACTCTAGAGAAAAAGAAGGAAATTACCACAAAGGGAGGCGGCTGCACGTGGAGAAGTTGGAGAAGAAGAAAATGAACATGCCTCCTAGGTTACCTTGAAAAACCTTTTGGATTGCTAGGCCAATATTCGACTAAGGCCCATTATTTTTTTAAAGTAAACTATTGATTTTTCCATAGTAAACCACCCGATATAGTCCACTACATATGGAGATGGAAAATATGTTGTTACAAGAAGACCTTTGTAATTTTTTATCTCATATTATGGTTTGTAATTTAATTATCCAAAAAGACCCAATTAAAAATCCATTATTTATTTTCATGTTATAATTTTATGTAATAATTGTAATAATATATTTTTGCATTATAACATGTCATCTAAGAAAGTACTCATTCATAGTTATTGTAACATGACATGCATACACCTACATATTATTTCATACTTTATAAAGTCTATAAAATAATTTAATATGTGTTGGAATTAATTTAATGATATTAAATTAAATGGTTTGATTTTATAAAATTTTATTTTATTTTATTAATTAACCAAATAATGTGATTTAAGTTTTAATAGTGAAATTCACATTAACTCTAACTTATCTAATTTTAAATTGTTTAATGTTGGATAGCTTAGATAATTTATAATAAATTTAGATTTTTTTGAAAAATCTAGTAATTTATCTAAGTATAAATAAGATAGTATTCTATTAACACAAAATAATACCTAGTAATTGAAAAATGGCCTAATTAACTAAATTTATGAAACATAGGATGTTTTATAAGATAAAACACATCATTTTAAAACAATAAGTGGAAGAAGGTAAAATGACAATATAACCTGCGGTCTTCACTATTAGCACAACATCGTAAAATTTAGATAGCATCTTGTAACGCTTTGATTTCGTCCTCCTTACTGAGGGTGTCTATTTAAATCAATAACAAGATTGACTTCTAAGAGATAGGATTTTGTAATTTATTTCAAAATTGACCTACCCTAAGATGGCAATTTTGAGTTAAGTTATTAGAATCTAAAATAGTGAGTTACACTCATAAATATACAATTAATTTGTATCTTGACCAAAATAGACAATTATTAATAAATAAAGAAAATATGAGATATTTTGAATATATTTATTAATTGAGAATGTCTCAATTTAATTTTTAAATAATTTGACCTACCCTACTACGACACTTTATTTATTAAAATTGAATAATCATGAAATTAGTAAAATATTTTATGTGTTTTTCCACATGCATCATGCATCACGTTTATTATTCCAAAACATATATTTATGATGTTAATGCAACTGTTTAATTTATGTCACTTAATTATTTATTACAGCAACTATGCCTAATCCAATCATCGCTATTCTCTCAAATGAAAAATTAACTAGAGATAATTTTCTCAAGTGAAAAACTAACATAAATATTGTACTTATTTGTGAAACCTACAACTTTGTTCTAAAGGAGGAATATCCACCACCACCTGCTACCAATGCCTCTCGTAATATACAAAATGCATATGATTATTAGATCGAGGCAAATAATAAAGCCTGCTACTTCCTTTTGTCTAGTATATCTGACATGCTTAGGATGAAGCACGAAAGCATGGAGACTGCGTATGAGATAATGCAGTCTCTGCAAGACATGTTTGATAAACCTTATGAAAAGGCACTTCATGAAGCTATTAAGGCTGTGATAATGCCAAGATGAAGGCATAGGTCTTGGTCAGAGAATATGTCTTCAAAATGGTTAACTATCTTTATGAGGCTGAGGTAAGCAGGGCAATAATAGATGAAGCCACATAGGTGGGGATGACTTTGAAAACTCTCTCCCCAATGTTCCTTCAATTTAAGAGCAACTATTTCATGAACAAGCTAAAATATAACATGACTGAAGTGCTTAATGGGCTACAAACTTATTAGACGTGTATGTCCTAAGGAGTAAAAATGTGATATGTTTTTTGAGACATTTTTATCAATAAAGAATTTATTTATGATTTATGTACCAAATCTTATCCTCTTTATATTCATATTTGTTGAATGTATGTTAAGTAAATAATAGTTTGAGGCTGTCGGTTTAAACCTTTAAGAATTGAGCATATGATGGACAGATTATACGAAAGACATGATTCTTAAGGTGACAGTCTAAATCATAAGATCTGCATTCGAGGGAATAAAGTTAGGTGCTTTATTCATGTAAAGATTGTTATGTTGTTTATATCCCTATTGGGAGATGGTTTGTCTTGACCATCGGAGGTAGACTCCATGAATCGGGACAATGTGTTGAATTGGGACATAAAGTGAATTGATTTGGATTGATAATTCTGTCTAGGCAAATCAATTCACTTTAAGTAATCATTTATATTGTATCTTAATCCTAAGATGAATTATGATCCCGTTGTCTTGACTTGTATCTTTTGATGTACCAAAGGGTGACACCTATATTTTAATAGTGGTACACATGTTAGTACTTTGGAGGCATGACTCTTAATAGCGTAGACCTGTAATTCATAGATATGGAATCTCTAGCTTCTCTTTAGGAGTAGTAATATCCTCTTCTATGCGATATCTTATAATTGAAAAACTAGAGCGTTTGATCATTTGGATACATAGGTCTAACCAAATGGCATACTATCTTTGGATTGTAAGTTTTTCGATGGTATGATAATGAAATGTAAAATAAAAATAATCGAAAACATAAGACAAAACTTGTCCTTAAACCAATTATGGATAATCTTATGGGGATACAATACACTATGATATGTCATGGAGACTTAGCTATACGGGCTTCATAATTCTATATAATTTGAGAGTGCAGCTCCAAGCTTTAATGGAGTAGCATTGGAGTTAATAACTATAAAATGTATATTTGGGATATTGGGTTTCATAATTATCAAGAGCTTGAATTATATAAGTCTATTTAGTCCCCTTTGCTAGCATACAAAAATCCTATAATGATACGGTGTATTTTTCTAATAATTGATGACTTATGTTAGATTTATTAGATTGGTTGAAATTCAAAAGAATCAGATAACTCATGTTTGTTTATCGGTTGAATTAATTTTGTGATAAAATTAATTCAAGATAAACTTGTTGAATTATTAGGATCAGATAATTCTTGTCTGTTTATCAGTTGATTTAATTTTGAATAAATTAAATTAAGATAAACTTGTAGAATTATTAGCAATTCATTTATTTTCCTAGAAATTATCTAGATAAAGTTGTTAATTAGATAACTTCTCAATTGGGTTATTTGAATTAAAACTAAAACTTTATCTTATAGAATCTCGAGTGGAAAATAAAAGATTTGATGGAATTTTTATCGCAAGTTTAGCATGCCGATCCTCAAGTTTGGCCAACAAATGGGGCAAGTTTGGCATGCTGATAAGACAGATCGGCATGCTGATCATGCAATAAAAAGATCAGGCATTTTTACGTAGATTTCATTAGATATTGATCCAAATTTCATTCTAATTCAAATTTTGAGGCATTATCAGATAAGGACTAATTCCTGGGCCAAACCTCTATAAAAATGGAGTGAGTCTCATTATTATTTAGATCAATTGAGAGATTATGAGTGAAACTCTGTTGGTGAGATTCTAAAAACTCCTTTAGAGCTCTTATTCACAAATCACGAACATTAGCTTTGGGTTCTCTCAATTGGTTGGAAGGAGAGTCACTTGGTGGAAGAGCTGTACATGTGAGCCTACACTTATTCTCATCGTGGATAGAGAATAGCAAAGAAGATCAGTTGGTTGAGGCTCTTTTGAAACGTTACTTCTTTTCACAAATAACAGGAGTTCTTCAGCTTGTAAAGGTTAATAAGATCTGGTTAATTTTTGCATATAGCGTGTCAAACTTGTGTTTAGAAAATACTTTGATATAAAAAATTCTAAAATTTCGCTACGTATTATTTTTCCATTAATTGGTATCAGAGCCAGGTTTTTTCGTAAATTTACGAGTTTGTGATTGTGCTATATGTGTAAATTATGTGATCTTGATCTCTCCTATTCTTGAATTTAATTTTATACAGAGTTGGCACTCTAGGTTTCTATATATTATTTGTTGTCATAGATTATATGGTGAATGTTTATTAATTAATTATGGTTGATTAAATTATTATTTAATTATTTATTAATTAATTAATTTATACTGGTTATGGTTCCTTAGAGGTTAGAATGTGTATCTAGGTTTTTCATGTAATTAGATGGTGCACTATCATCTCCATCTAAGAATTATTTTTTAAATTAAAATTTGTAAGAATTTTGTAATTAAATAATCATTTGGAAAACACGAATCTAAAAGGCGGATCTAGAAGATGGATGATGGTGGTCTTCAAGTATTTTCTGAGTCTCTAATTTTATGTTTTTGAATTGTTGAAAATAAAATTAATAAACTACATTAGAAACTATATTTTCTAAAAATGGTGGTTTTTGCTCGGTCGGGATGCCAAACTCTCTAGTTTGGTAGGCCGATGGTCGCAAATCGGCAGGCCAGACGTGAGGTTTAGCAAGCCAACAGCAGGGCAGAAATCAGGAGGCTCTAGCTGCAGGGTGAATTGTCATGACCAGTAGGCTGACCTGAAAAAATCGACAAGCCAGAGGGTCATGAGGCTAGAGGGTCATGACCAGCAGGCTGATCATATAGATCTGCTTGCTGTAAGAAAGTTGAAGATGGGACAATTCGGTCCTAAAGGTGCAGTTTTTCAATGTAGTCTTAATTTCATTTTTGGGACAATTCTGAGAAATATTAAATTTGGATACGACCAAAAATTTAAAGTGTTCGATTCATACGAGATTGAAGACTTGAAGATGGACATTACATGAAGAATGATACAGCTTAAGGATTCAAGGATGAAGAATCGGTAAAATGTTTCAATTATTCTCTTGTAATCTTTGTTTTTTATATTTTCTAGAGTGGAACCATAATATTACGAGTATTTATTATTTTTGCTTATAGCTTTGCTTGATTACTTTGCTTGTCTACGTTATAATATGATTGGCCATGTATATTGATAACATGTTATATAGAATAAGGAGTGCCGCTTATATTAAAATTGTTCATGCATGCCTTTTTAAAATAAAACCTTGATTTCAAAAGATTGAGTGGGAGAAGGTTTTTGAAAAGAGGACCTAAAGCCTCCATCGTTGGTCCATAGGAAGAACATGGTGGTTCCGACCCCTAGGAAGAGACTTCATCATGTATCAAGTTGAATCTCCAAGAGGATAAGGTATTTTACCATAATTTATGGTTGCCCACCCCTAGATGGTGATTATAAATTATGAATAAAATATTGAAACGATGATTGTACACTCATGTTTATTTTATTATTAACCTCCCCTAGGAGCTCTGTTAATAAAATTAATGACCAAAAAAACGATTATTAATATGTGCTGGATCACACGGGTCCTAGATAGCATATATTAATCAGGAGTTGATCTGTGTTCCTGATTGAATTTGGCATGACTCCCTTAGGAGCTTGTTGAATTCTAAGTTGAGAATTATTGTTGTAAGATTGTGACATTTTCTAGGTTTTGACACATAAATACATTTGTATGTTTTTACATGATGTGTTATCTTACAAAATTATTATGCTATGTTTGCTTATGTTTGATATATGATTCTTTATTGTAGATTAAAAATGTCTAAAAATGCTTTATCTTCGATACTTGATAAAAACCAATTAACTGGAGAGAATTTTAATGATTGAAAACAAAACCTAGATATCATCCTTTCCTTTGAGAAACTGAAATTTGTACTGACAACCCCTTGTCTTCCCTAGCCTATAGGAGATTCCACCAACGATCAATTCCAAGCATATGATCATTGGAAAGATACAAATGATCATGCCCACTGTTATGTTATGGCCAACATGAACAACATGCTATAGGCTCAACATGAGGATTATGAGACTACTAAGCAAATCCTGGATAATCTGGAAGACATGTTTGGAGGCCAAGCCTTAACTAAGCGGCAAAGGGCGCTTCGAAAACTCTTGAACTGTAAGTAGAGACCAGGGGCATCTATAAAGGAGCACATAATGTTGGTAATAGGTTATCTCGCTGAGGCACAAACCAATGGAACCGACATCAATGCTAAAACTCAAATAACTATGGCCTTTGAGACTCTGTCAAAGGAGTTTATTCCATTTAGAGCAACATTTAATTCAAGCAATAGGCAGGATATGACCTTAACAAAATTAATGAAATAATTACATGAGTTTGAACTATTGATCAGGGAGTCTCTTGCTGGTGGAGAGACCAGTTTGGTGGCTGCTTCTAGTTCCAATCACAATTCTAGGAAAGGAAAGAAACAACGGGCCAAGAACGGGAAGTCTTCTATTCCTGCTAACAACAAGAGCAAGAAGAAGAAGAAGAAAAACCTGAAGAAGCTAAAGTGCTTCTTTTGTAGGAAAGTCAGGCACATCAAGAAGCATTGCAAGGACTTCCTTTCGAAAGAATGTTGGTGTGATCTTCTGTATTTAGAAACTTGTTTAGTTGAGAAATCCAATGACATTTGGGTTATAGATTCCAGCGCAACTAATCATGTTTGTGTTTCTTTGCAGGAGTTCAAAGAAATGAGAAGTCTACTTCATGAAGAGTTCACGCTTTGGATGAGCGATGGATCCTTGGTCTTAGTAGAAGTAGTGGGAGACATCCATCTTTATTTTGATTATTATAGTACTTTAATTTTGTGAGATTATTTTTATATTCCTAAATTTAAAGGGAATTTAATTTCTATAGCTTGTTTATTTAAAGACTTCTATTTGGTTGCTTTTAATAATAAAGTGATGATTTGTAAAAACAAAACTTTTATTGGGCATTTACACCTTGGTCATTTTAACCTAAATAGGTTCAAAGGTTGGTAAGGGATAGACCTTTAAGTCACTTAAAGGTGAAATTTATACCTCAATGTGAATCTTGTTTAGTGGGTTAAATGACTAAAAGACCATTTGGGTCTAAGGGCAATAGGGCCGAAGGGGTTATAAAACTTGTGCATAGTGATGTTTGCAGACCGATGAACATTCAGGCATGAGGAGGGTATGAGTACTTCGTCACTTTTATTAATGATTGCTTAAGGTATGAGTATGTGTACTTGATGTACCACAAAAGCGAAACTTACGAAAAATTTAGGAAGTTTTGGGCTGAAGTGGAAAAACAATTGGGTAGACCCATAAAGGCTCTTCGATCCAATCGAGGTGGAGAATACTTTTCTGATGAGTTTCTAGGACACTTATTAGAGAATAATATTTTATCCCATTTGACTACATCGGGCACTCTGTAGCATAATGGTGTAGTAGAGAGAAGAAATAAGACTTTATTAGACATGGTAAGGTCCATGATAAGTTATTTATTATTGCCTTTATCCTTTTGGGGATATGCACTACAAACCGCATGTTATCTTTTGAACAATGTGCCTTCAAAATCGGTCCCTAAAACTCCTTACGAGTTGTGGACGAGCTAGAAGACATCCTTAAACCATATTCGCCTATAGGGATATCTCGCTCATGTACTGTTTAAGGATGTGAACAAGTTGGAAGCATGTTTGGAAGTTTACGTGTTTGTAGGATATCTAAAATGGACTAAAAAGGGTTATTTCTATAACCCAAAGGAAAATAAAGTCATGGTTTCAACTAATGCAATTCTCCTTAAGGAGAGTTACATGGACAACTTTAAGCCTGAAAGCAAAGTGGTACTTGAGGAGTTAAGGAGTGATCCAATTACTCTGGAGGTTCTGAATGAAACCGTTCTAATCAGTATAGAAAAACCAATCGAACCTGAACAACAACCTTAAGGGCTTTGGCGTAGTGAGAGGATTGGGCTGTCAACCCGGGAGGTATATATTCAATAGTGAGGCCTTCTTGGCTGAACTAGGGGAACATGACATGGATCCTTATACTTACGCAGAAAGAGAATACATGAAGAATGTGCTTTATGCTTCGGTAGTAGGTAGTTCCTGTATGCTATGCTTTACACACGATTGGATATTTGTTATGCGGTCGGGATTGTAAGTCGATTTTAGGCAGATCTGGGACTGAACCACTGGGTTGCGATAAAGCATATTTTCAAGTACCTAAGAAGGACTCGAGAGTATATGCTTGTATATTCGGGTGAGGACTTAACTCCTCTAGGATATACTGACTTAGATTTTTAATCCTATCTGGATTCTAGGAGATCGACTTCAGGTTTTGTGTTTATTTTGGGTGGCAGTGCCATTAGTTGGAGAAGTGTAAAACAAGATTGCACTTTGGATTTAACGATGGAGGCCAAGTATGTGGCAGCTAGTGATGCTTCAAAAGAAGCAGTGTGGCTCCACAAGTTTCTTGGAGATCTTGAGGTAGTTCTTGGTATGGATGAGTTGGTATCATTGTATTGTGATAATAGTGCAACAATAACTAATGCTAAGGAACCAAGATTTAATAAGAAGAGTAAACATATTGATCGAAAGTATCGTGTGATAAAGGACGTTGTCGAGGGCGGGAATGTCATGGGTGCAAAATCATATCTGAGGACAATTTAGCTAATCCATTTATGAAGACACTTACTTGGAGAGTCATCGAAAGACATGTGAAAGCTATGGGGATGCATGATTTGTCATATTTACTCACTTAGTGTAAGTGGGAGATTGTTAGACGTGTATGCCCTAAGGAGTAAAAATGTGATACGTTTTTGGAGACATTTTTATCAATAAAGAATTTATTTATTATTTATATACCAAATCTTATCCTCTTTACGTTCATATTTGTTGAATGTATGTTAAGCAAATAATAGTCTGAGACTATCGGTCTAAACCTTTAAGCATTGGGCATATGATGGACAGATTATGCGGAAGGCACGATTCTTAAGGTGAGGTCTAAATCATAAGATCCACAATCGAGGGAATAAAGTTAGGTGCTTTATTCATGTAAAGATTGTTATGTTATCTATATCCCTATTGAGAGATGGTTTGTCTTGGCCATCGAGGTGGACTCTATGAATAGAAACATTGGCACATTGTCATAGGTAACAATGTGTTAGATCGGGACATAAAGTGAATTGATTTGGATTAATAATTTTACCTAGGCAAATCGATTCACTTTAAACAATCATTTGTATTATATCTTAATCTTGAGATATTCTGAAACCTTTAGAATCGATTCACTTTAGAATTGATTTGGATCAATAATTCTGTCTAGGCAAATCGATTCACTTTAGAATTGATTTATATTCTGAAACCTCCTTGAGAGTACTTGTTCACAAATCACGAACATTAGCTTTGGATTCTCTCAATTGGTTGGAAGGAGAGTCATCTGGTAGAAGAGTTGTATGTATTAGCCCACACTCATTCTAATTGTCGATAGAGAATAGCAAAGAAGACTAGTTGGTTGAGGCTCTTCTGAACGTTACTTTTCTTGACGAATAGCGCGAGTTCTTCAGCATATAAAGGTTAGTAAGATCTGGTTAATTTATGCATATAGCATGTCAAACTTGTATTTTAGAAAATACTCTGATATAAAAAATTTTAAAATTTCGCTACGTATTTTTTGCCAACAAAACCCTCGAGTCTATTTCGAAAGAAAAGACCAAAGAAAGTGAGGCAAATGTTGCTGAAGCTCAACCTTCCCTCTATGCTAAAAAGAACAAAAAAAAAAAAAGAAGAGAACTAAAGGAAGTGATAAGTCTAAGAATTGAGGAAGAACTAGGAGGAACAAGAGCAACAACAACAAAAAAAGCTCAAAGGAAAAGAAACCCAAAGGAAAATGTTTCTACTGTGGTGTAGTTGGGCACTGGAAGAGAAACTGTAGGAAGTATCTTCAGGAGCTCAAACAAAAAAAAAAAAAAAAAAGAACAGCTGCAAATCAGATTTACTCATTTTAGAAGCTTGTTTAGTTGAAGATGATACTTCACCTGGATAGTTGATTCAGGGGCTATTAATCATGTTTATTCTTATTTGTAGATGCTTACTTCTTCAAGGAAGCTTGCCGACAGGGAGCAAATGAGAGTAGGAATGAGAGTGGTTGTTTTAGCAAGAGTAGTGAGAGTTGTTAAACTTTATTTTGAAAATAGGTTTTTAATGTTGGACAATGTTTATTACATTCCTAGCTTTCATAGAAATTTGATTTCTGTTTCCAGGTTATTTGAACAAATGTTTAATGTTTTTTTTAATGGTAATTATGTAAATATTTCTAAAAAATGATTTGGATATTTGTTATGCACAATTGAAAAATGGGCTTTACACTTTAAGGTCTAATGACAAATCACTACTTAATACCAAAATGTTCAAAGTTGAACAACCAAACCCTAAAAGGCAAAGGGTTTCTTCTAATGATGAAACATACTTATAGCACCTTAGGTTAGATCATATTAACCTTGACAGGATTAATAGACTAGTAAAGGATGGTCCTTTAAGAGAACTAAAAGTTAGTTTTTTACTAGCTTGCGGATCTTGTCTTGAAGAAAAAATAACTAAAAGGCCTCTCTCAACAAAAGACGAAAGGGCTAAGGAATCACTTGAGCTAATATATTTGAATATTTTTGGTCCATTGAATGTATAAAAACATGGTGGTATTTATTGATGATTATGCGAGATATGGATTCATATATTTAATGTAAAGGAAATCTGTGACTTTTGGAAAGTTCAAAAAATTCCAAACGGAAGCTAAAAAGCAATTAGGAAAGTCGGTGAAGGCTCTTTGATATGATCAAGGAAGGGAATACCTTGATATTGAGTTCAAGGATTATTTGATAGAACATGGTATTCTATCATAGCTCAATGCATCTAGAACACCACAATAGAATGGTGTTGCTAAAAGGAGAAATCAGACGTTGTTTGACATGATGAGATCTATACTCAGCTACTCATCATTACCCACTTCATTCTAGGGATATACGCTACAAACTGCAGTGTATTTTCTAAACATAGTTCCATCTAAGTCTAGTCCAAAAACACCCTTAGAGTTATAGAATGGTCGTAAACCTAGTATGCAACATATTCGTATATGGAGGTGTCCAACACATGTGCTGAAAGGAAAGACCGGGAAGCTAGAACCACATTCTGAAGTATACATGTTTGCAGGATACTAAAAGGGGACGAGCGGAGTTTTATTTTACAGTCCACGAGAGAAAAAAGTATTTATGTCAACAAATGCCACTTTTCACAAGAATGATTATATGACAAACTATAAACCTTGTAACAAAATTATGCTTAAAGTGTTACTTTTTGATTAGATCAAACTGTAACCGACAACTATTGTTGAAGGACAAGATGAGGCAACCACATCTCTAGATCAAGATGTCATACCACTTCAACGTGGTGGGAGGGTTACAAGACCACTTTCTTGCTAGAAGGAAAATGGAGAAGCACATGTTGCTATCTCTGGTAATTATGAAGATGATCCATTGGCATATTGTCATGCAATAGAAGAGAAGGAGAAATGGCTGGAGGCTATGAACTTGAAATGGAGTCCATGTACTCCAATATAGTCCGGGAACTTGTAGATCTATAGGAAGGGATAAAACCCATAGGGTGCAAATAGATCTATAAGAAGAAAAGAGAAGTGGATGGGAAAGTTGAGACTTTCAAAGCTAGGCTCGTGGGAAAATGTTACACCCAAAAAGAGGGAGTTGATTATGAAGAAACTTTCTCACCTATAGCTATGCATAAATCCATTCGAATTCTTTTATCCATTGCTGCATGTCTTGATTATGAGATATAGTAAATGGATGTCAAGACTGCCTTCTTGAATGGCTATATTAGGGAAAGCATCTATATAGCGCAACCAAAAGGGTTCGTGGTCAAAGGTCAAGAGCAAAAGTTTGCAAGTTACAGAGGTCCATCGATGGACTTAAGTAAGCTTCAAGATCTTGGAACTTAAGATTTGATGAGGCAATCAAGTCTTATGTTTTCAATCAAAACATTGATGAACCTTGTTTATACAAGTTCATTAAAGAAAAGAAGGTGGTCTTCTTAGTTCTTTATGTAGATGATATCCTACTCATTGGGAATGACGTAGGGATATTATCTAATGTAAAGAAATGGCTCGTTAATCAATTCGAAATGAAAGATTTAGAAGACGCAAGTTATGTTCTTGGAATCCAACTCATAAGAAATCGTAAGAACAAATTGTTGGCGCTATCTCAAGCATCGTACATTAGTAAGATGCTTATTAGATTTTTGATGTAAAACTCCAAGAAAAGTAATTTACCTACACGTTATGGAGTTTATCTTTTAAAAGAGCAGTGTCCTAAGACACCTTAAGAGGAAAAAAACGTGAGACGCATACCTTACAGGAAGTTTAATGTATGCCATGTTGTGTAAAAGGCCTGACATTTGCTATGCAGTAAGCATAGTCAGTTGGTATCAACAAAACCCAAGATTAGATCATTGGGTGGCGGTTAAATATATTTTCAAGTATCTTTAGAGAACGAGAAACTATATACTGGTATACTATAGTGAGAATTTGATTCCCATTGAATACACTAATTCTGAGTTTCAATTAGACAAAGACACACATAAATCTATGTCTAAGTCAGTGTTTACTCTTGGTGGTGGAGCCATAGTTTGGAGAAATATTAAACAATATTGTATTGCAAATTCAACTATAGAAGCTGAATATGTGACTGCTTGTGAAGCAGCTAGAGAAGCTATTTGGCTCCATAAGTTCTTAATTCATAGTTTTTTTCGTAGACTAAATCAACTTAATTTCAAAATAATAATAATAATAATAATAATAATAATTATTATTATTATTATTTTGCAACATATAACAACACCACTGTTACATCCTTGTCAGACTCCTCTAATGCAACTGTTCGAAAAAATAGTGCGCAGCGGAATTTTAAAATTTTTATATCATAGTATTTTTCAAAATATAAGTTTGACACACTATATGCATAAATTAACCAGATCTTACTAACCTTGTTTGCCAAAGAGATTCCTCAATCGATGAAGAGAAGGGCGTTGTAGAAAGACCTCAACCAACTAGCCTTCTTTGCTATTCTCTATCCACGACTAGTGTGTATGTGGGCACACTCGTGCAGCTCTTCCACAAGAGACTCTCCTTCCAACCAATTGAGGAAACCCAGAACTAAGGTTCGTGATTTGTAAACAATAGCTCTTAGGGAGTTATAGAGACTCATAGCATAGAATGCTCACTCTTAACTCCTCAACTGATCTCAATAACTTATGAGTCTGACTCCCTATTTATAGAGGTTGGGCTTAGTCCTTATCAAATAAGGCCTCAAAAATTTGAATCATGATCAATATCTAATAAAATTCACGTCTAAAAATATGTGACCCAAAATTGTTTGGTCGTCAGGTCGAACTAGTAGATCAGCCTACTAAACTTACTCTATTGATAGGCCGAACTTATAGATTGGTCTGCTGAACTTACGATAAATGATCCCTATGAATCTGTATTTCCCACTCAAGATTCTTGGGATAGAGCCTCGTTTTTAATTTAAATAACCCAATAAAGAAGTTATCTGATTAAAACAGTTATATCTAGATAATCCTAGGAAAACAAATATTCCTGATAATTCAACAAGTTTATCTTGAATTAATTTATTCAAAATTAATTCAATCAATAAACAGACATAAATTATTTGATCCAATAATTCAACAAGTTTATCTTGAATTAATTTTTCATAAAATTAATTCAACTGATAAACAAACCTTAATTATCTGATCTTACTGAATTTCAGCCAACCTGATAATTTGACATAAGTCACCAATTGTTGGAAAAGCACGCCGTATCATTACAGGATTTATTATGAGCTAGCAAAGGGGACCTGATGGACCTATATAGTTCAAGCTCCCAATAATTATAAAACCCAATATCCTAGATATACATTTCATAATTATCAATTCTAACGCTACTCCACTAAAAGCTTAGAGTTGCACTCTCGAACTATATGGAATTACCAAGTCCAAATAGCTAAGTCTCCATGACATATCATAATATATCGAATCCTCATAAGATTATCCATAATCGGCTTAAAGATAAATTCTATCTTACCTTCCCGATTATTTTTCTCTTATGTTCCATTGTCTCGTCATCAAAAAACTTACCATCCAAAGGCAGTATATCATTCACTTACACCTATGTATTCAAATGGTTAAGCACTCTAATTTATCAATTACAAGTTAACGCATATAAGAAGATATCAACGACTCCTCAAGAGGAGCTATGGATTCTATATCTATGAATAACAAGACTATGCTATCAAGAGTCATGCCTCCAATGTACCGGCATGTGTACTAGCAGAAAATGTGGATGTCACCCTTTGGTACTGTTGGGTTTTGTTGGATTTTGTGATTTAAATGCGCAGCAGAAAATTAAAAATTAATTCCCATAAAACCCTCACAGGATCCATGTAATTCGATTAGATTGATAAGAAAGTCATGGAATCTTACCAAGATGACAAAACAGGCAAGATTCTGTAAGGGAGAGAGCGGGTTCACTCCAATGACACCCTAACTTGAGCTTTTAGTATTCAGGATCGGATTCAGACGTTGTTACTTAGAGCAACGCCCTCTGCAGGTATCCACACGAACAGACTCTCTCTCAAAAATGAATTGGTGTGCTAGCACCCTCTATTTTGCGTTAAATGACTTTCTATAATTTTAGGGTTTTAATGTCTTTTTCCTTTTTAGAATGAGAGAACACCTTTTCTCTTCTTAATTTGACTAGAAACCCTAAAACAGATATATATACATATATATCTATTGACTTCGAGATAGAGTCAGATTTTAACTAGAGTAAACTGTAATCCAAATATAATTTAGAGAATCTAGATAATGTCTGTAATTCAAATATAATTCAGAAAATCTAGATAATGTCAGTAATTTCAATATGATTTAGATAATCTAGATAATGTCAGATTCAATGAACCTAGACATATCTAATACATCGAATCCAGACATTATCAAGTTCATTGAACCTAGACACAGTTAACCCAAAATTTGTTCTTGGTCTGTTCTAAGTGTGTGACCCTGTAGGTTCACATAACGTTGGTAGTGGGCTTGAAATTCTATTTCTGGTCCATAAATCATAAGCGGCCTCTAGCAAGACGTTATGATTATCCAAGTTATGTGAATGTCAATAATCTGACATAACCTAATCCACAATAAGTATTAAAGTCCTTTTGTCTCTAGATACCTTGATTGAACATAAGGTATAGTTTATGTCATCCTTATACTATTTAATCATATTATTTCTCGATCTTAAGTAGACTGATATTGATAATCCTTATCAATTCATTCCAGTATGGCTATACATTTTTCTTCAGTCTAATTTATCGAGGGGCCCGTAAATATCTTTCTCATAATAAATGAGGGACAAATTTCTTCTTAATCACTCATATTCCTCACATGATTCACTCTATATCCACCAATAATCCATTCCATCATCCCGTTAAAGATAATATTAGATTGTGTTCAAATATAGAACTTGTCATGTAGGAAACCATGGTGATTTTAGGTCAGAAGACTAGGATAATACTATTGTGATGAGAATCACTTATGACAATTATCCATGCAGTATTCTCATAGCGGATCAATCCAATACATCATTTCTCAAATATGTATCTATGAGTTGACTTAGTATCTCATACACATGATTAGTAAAACATAATCATCAGTCAAACTTCATACTAGTCTTCATTCATTATTATCCTAATCATAATGACCGACTAGGGATAATTTAGAATATAATTCAATTTTCACTTAAGAGTTTTACTATCAAGTCACATACTTGATGACCTTAGGTAGAATTAACTATTCATAGAATTAGAATAAAAAAAACAATAATGAAAATGCCTCTTTATTAATAAAAAGCAAATGTAATGAAATCAATATGTGATTATTACATAATTGGCCTAGGGCACATCACTAACAGGTACATCAAAAGACATAGGCCAAGATAATGGGCCCACCATTCATCTTAGGATTAAGATCCAACACATATGATTATCTAAAGTGAATTGATTTGCCGAGATAGAATTATTAATCTAAATCAATTACACTTTATATCCTGATCCAATATATCGTCACCTATGACAATGCATTAATGTTTCTATTTACGGAGTCTACCTCTGATGGCCAAGACAAACTATCTCCCGTTAAGGATATAGATAATATAACAATTTTGCATAAATAAAGAGCCCAACTTTATTCTCTCAATTGCAGATCTTATAATTTAGTCTGTCACCTTTAGAATCATGTCTTCTGCATAATCTGTCCATCATATACCTGATTCTAAAGGTTTAGACCGATAATCTCAAACTTTTGTTTGCCTTTCATATATTCAACAAATATGAACATAAATAGGACAATAATTGGGTATATGAATAATAAATAAACTCTTTATTGATAAAAATGTCTCCAAAAACATATTACATTTTTACTCTTTAAGGCATACATGTCTAACAGCAACCGGCCACCGTTATGTGCACCGATGCGTTTGATCTCCAATGACAACACTGCTTGTACCACCACAATCAAAAAATGACGATGTTCTTTATGCCCCACAAAGCCTATCAAGAAGATCATAAAGACCCAATCCTTCGCAAAGTTCACCTCGACATTGCTTGTCAGAACCTTCATTGTTTCTATGTTAGCCCATCGAAGCCCATAGCTTTTTTCGCTATCGTTGCCCTTCTCACGAGACCCACTCGAACCTGCACAGGTAAGCAAGGGTTGTCAGCGATGAGTGCACAGGCTAAAGTCCAATGATGGTGACATCTAGAAGAGGTGGAGTTGCCAACAACAGCCATAAGAAAGCTCTTCAAATTTTGGGATCTTAGAAATAAGGCTCAAGAATGCTTTGATATCAATAGTTGAAATTAAAATTTGTATTAAATTAATGGTTAATTTTAATTTGGGTAAGAATTTCATATAAAAAAAAGTGCAATTAGCTGTATCTAATTTTATTTCACTTGCTATAGACAACACAATATTGAGCCATTGATTTATAATTCAAAAGTCCAAAATTTGCACTCTACCGAGGGAGAATATTTACGCCCTGACACAACTTCCCCCTTTTTTGGGGAAAAAAGTGCAGCTTCCTTATGGAAATTATTTTAAACCTTACACATGGCTTTATTTGTCTGTGCATGAAGGGCTGGAGAACAAAGTACTATTGGGGTATTTAGCACACATGGCTAGAACCAACTTTTTGGTTGTCAAATAGTTGCTATAGAAAAAAGTTAACAGTTACTACAATGTAAATCTCTCGCATGTTACAGTGTTTTGAAGCTAATGATTGGTGACCTTTGCCTGGAAATTACATTTGCATAACTATGTCCACCTAGCCCCAATGTAACTATAAGGAGAATTTTAAAGTAATACCATACTGATAAGACAATTCTTAATCGTGAGATCACATTATCATTCTAAATTAAAGAACCTATGCCAATTTTACCGAACTTAATGAACCTGAGTTCAGCAGTTGGAAATTGTGTCCTACTAAATACCTACAACTGAATTATCAAAAATTATAGTACGTTTAATTTAAAATGTTACTTGCCACAAACTATTATCTGGTGCTGTTTTAGTTGTAAAATGCTACAAACTAAAAGGACAACGCCTAGCAGACGAAAAAGCCAACACTTTTTTAGCAGCAGGGCATAGACTTGACCACGCATGCGTCACAAGAACCACGTACGGACGTAAATTCCACAAACGCAAGGGAGATTAATCCTTCAAATCAAATTGAAGAGGTTTTTTTTCATATGTTACCTAACTTCGTTTCGCAAGTTCAGCCAAATAATTGGTGCTTTGCCCAAGAAAAAATCCAGTCTCGTGAACTCCAATTTCAGGGGAAACGGGTTAAATCGCAAACAAGACATGCTGATTGAGAACTATTGTCTCAAATTTTAACTAGAATATGCAAAAATAATGTACACGGAATGCTTGCTGGATAGAATGCCAACCGTAGTTTCAAAAATGTCTCCAAATAAAATGCAAATATATTGTACTATATAGTCAAATATTGGTTTTCAGGATAAATTGTGGAAGCCATCTAACTCTGTCAGAACATATCAGTAGCTGTCTATATCTGTTTCTGGCCTCCGGAGGTAGTAACGCAGACAGTTTACTAAAACCTGCACATTCAGATGAATTGTTCAAGAGGCTGGGATTAATTAATTAAGTTTAAACTGCTAAGTTACCTAATTAGAAATCAGTTTATGACTTAGAAGTTTCTTAGTTTTTCCTACACTTCTGGAAGAGAACCAAACCTCAGAAATTTAAAAATGAAACAGATGCACTTCTTGCAACGCAATAGCAGCAGAAAATGAGTTCCTTATGGCATAAAGGAGATTAACTACCTGAGACAAAGAACTCGTTAACGATGCCCCCCTGTAGCTCACATGAAATTTATCTTTAGCTACCAACCCCTGTTAGTACAGTGTAAAAGTTAGCAGCAGCAGATCACAGGGAGAGAGAGAAGTGGGGAAGAGAGAGAGAGAGAGAGGCCAATACTTCTGTATCAATCTCTGCCGATTCCACGTCAATGTTGACATCAGCAATGATTTTAATGATTTCGACAAGCAATCCTGGTCTATCTGCTGTCTCTATGTATAGCAAGCTGGTGGTTCGCAGAATGTAATGTAATGTTAGAATTTAAAAAAAAAAAAAAATTATCATGCTGTGGAATTCAGATTACACAACTAAGAATTTCAATCATAAGTAGCAAAAACCTTCTCTTAGGTCCATCCTCCTTTACATGTATATGAGTTGCAACATCAACATCAAGCTGCAGTTTCAAAAAAAAAAAAAAAAAAGTTAATTCATAGATTGTAATACAACGTGCTGCTTAAATATGTATCAAGCTAAGCGACTTTAGCAAAAAAACTGGACCATAGCATAAATATCTGCACATGTAAAAAGGCTATATGCTTCAGTGGGTTGGAGCATCGTTATAGGACTACGACAAAAATATACTCGTAAAAGGTTATATGCTTTATTAGGTTGGAGCATTGATTTAGGACTATGACAAAAATATGAAGACTCATGATAGACCATTTCTGGCTAAGCATCTTTCATTGAGTTGAAGCACTGACCTAGGCCAAATGTTAGTTGTCAAGTAAAGGTGGACCGACATAATAAAGAAATAGATTATTACCACCAAGCTTCTTTCCCGTTCTTCTCTCATTTCTATGAAGCAGAAGGCAAATAGGTAATAAAACATGGACAATAATCTAATCCATCCAAGGTTTCCTTACCACTCAAATTAAAAAGATATTGTCAACAAATTGATTACAAGGCAAAATAGATGTTTTATTCCAACAAAAGAAAAAAACAAAAATCATTCCAATATTTAGACATTATTACCGTCAGTGTATCAAAATATGAACAGATCTGCAACAGCGTTTTTACTTGTTCCAGCAAATATTTTACCCTCAAGAGCGTTTTGGCAGCAAATTAATCTTAGAATGCAATGGCCACAGGACAAAAACCAGATAATCAAAGAATAAACAAAGACAAGAAGATGTGGCAAAGTTGTAAGACTAGAATAAACATGAACACTCACCTTCTTCTCTGGAGCTTTGATCCCAAATGCCTCACCCATTGCAAGTTGCTGACTAGATTCCTAGCAAGAAATAGAGTAGAAACCAGGATATTAAAACAACCAAACTCATAAAGAAACAAAAAATTTAAACAAAAGTTCTCTCGAATTTACATCTTGAGAAAAGCTAAAGGTCAAGGAGAAAATTCAAATACAAGTAGCATACGTACAGGATGATACTTCAACAGATTGTTGATGATGGTAAGTCGAATTCTCTCTAACATATCAGGATCCTCAACTTTGCGTCCACTATCTCTAGAAAGACCTCATTAAATTAAGTTTTAAGTTCAGATATCATATGCTTAGGCATGTACTTGCAAAGTACATAAAACAGTCTAACGTGCAGAAACATATACACCCATATTTATCAGGTGTGAGGAGCATGAAGAAAAAGAAAGTTGAAGCATGAATAGTTATTGTTTTGTAGCTTAAAACATGGTTGAATATCAAATTATTAAATTGAAAACCACACAAGTATTTTGCACTGTTGTAGCAGGAGGAGTACGAGGAAGAAGGAAAAAAATAGCATGGAGATTAAGAAAGTTGAAGTACGAATAGTTCTTGTTTTGGAAATATGGCTCAGCAGCTGGGTTGTGAGGTAGGGGAATGGCCACTGAAATATCTAGTATTACCTTTAGGAGGAAATCCACTGGCCGGGGAAATTCAGGATCTGGTGATTGAAAAAGTTTCCAAACAGCTTGACAGATGGAAGAAGGATTTCTCGTCTACAGGGGGGGAGTGACTTTGATTCAATCAGTTCTTACCAACATGCCAATTTATTATATGTCAGTCTTCAAGATGCCCGGGTAGATGGCAGAAACATTAGAGGAGAAGAAAAGATCTTTTTTTGTGGGAAAAGGATGAATGCGGACGTGTGTGACGATTGGTGAATTGGGAAACAATTTCCGAGAGTAAGCATAAAAGGGGTCTAGGTTTAGGCAATATAAGGATGAAACATGTGGATTTGTTAGGAAAATGGCTGTGAAGTTTTCCAGTGGAACAGAATGCTTTATGGGCAAGAATTACAAAAAGCAAGTACGACTTGCATCCTAATGGCTGCGATCGAATGTGGTGACTACGGACACATGAGAAATCCATGGAAGTTTATATCTCAGGGTCTGCAGACTTTCTCTAAAATATATCTCTGAGGGTGGGGGAGGAAAAAGAGTTTTCTTCTGGAGAGATGTGTGGTGCGGGAATACAGATTTTCGGTCATCCCTTCCAGGACTTTTTTGATTGTCTGCTCTTCCAAATGCTTTTGTTGCTGATATTTATTCTAGAAATATTTCTAGTGATTTAAATTGGAATTTTGGGTTTCAGAGTGCTCATAATGATAGGGAAGCTGAGGAGCTGCAGTCCTTACTCCAAATGCTTGTTCCTTTTTCTTCTAATTTGGATAGGCCTGATCATAGAGTTGGGTTAGGGACTCTTTGGGTTTCTCCTACAAATGCTTCTCATCTTTACTAGATGATAGTGCTCTTCCAAAGTTTGAACCTTTCAATTTCATTTGGAAATCTTGTGTCTCCGATAGGATTAATGTTTTTGCTTGGCTGGTTTTTCATGGTAAAACTAATACTTGTGATGTGGTTCAGAGGAGGAATCCTTACATGTCTTTATCTCCCTCTTGATGTGTTCATAATGTACTATGTACAAAAGGATATGAAGCTTTGGGCAATTTGTTTCTCCACTGTGATGTGGCAAGTGCTTTATGGAAGAAATTGTTGCAGGAAGCTGGTTTCTTGTGGGTTTTTCCAGGTCATTGTCAAGCACTGATGGTGGAGAAGATGCAGGGATTTGGTTGCGGCAAAATGGAAAATAATCTTTGGAGGTGCATGGTTCTGTCACTTTCATGGTTGATTTGGATGGAGCGAAACTCGAGAATTTTTGAGGAAAACGAGATGGATTTATCAGACATTTTTGAAAGAGCTTTCAACATCTCTTTGGGCTTCAAGAGATAAAGAGTTCAAAGGAATCCCTGTTTCTTTGATGGTTTTAAGTTGGTCAGATGTAATTTGCAGATAGATTTTTGTTCTTTTTGTTTTAGTTCCTTTTGATTGCTTCCTGTTTTCTTTTGCCTTGAGGGTACCTCATCCTCCCTCCTTGCAATTGATTATTCACCAATGAAAAGGTTTTTTCTTATAATAAAAAAATATATTGCTTTGTAGCTTTGAACATGGTTTAATATCAAATAATTAAATTGAAAATAAAGGGCAAAAATAGCATGGAGATTAAGAAAGTTGAAATACAAATATTTATTGTTTTGTAGCTTCAAACATGGTTGAATATCAAATTGTTAAATTGAAAATCAGGCAAGTATTTTGACCAAAACAGTTGTAGCGAGAGGAGGAAGAAGAAGAAGGAAAAAAATAACAAGGAGGTTAAGAAAGTTGAAATACGAATATTTTTTGTTTTGTAGCTTCAAACATGGTTGAACATCAAATTATTAAATTGAAAATCACACGAGCATTTTGCACCAAAACAGTTGTAGCTAGTGGAAGAATAAGGGGGAGGAGGAGGAGGAAAAAAATAGCATGGAGATTAATCTTTGAGCCATAGATTCAAATGAACAGAAGATATCACTCTGGAAAGCTAGCAAAAAAATTTACAGAAATATAACTTGTTAAATAAACCTGCCTTCAAGCCCAGAAGAGAGATATCTATGCTTAATACATACGTAAACATCTGTGCGTGCACACGCACATAATGTATGTATGTGTGTGCAAAATATATTTATGTATGCATGCATGTACGTATGAAAAGGTACTTACAATCGTGTTATGAAAATTTTCGTTTGCTTGACTGAACCCTCAGTGGTAACAGTTCCCTTTGACACATCTAATCCCAAATCCTTCAATGCTCTCATCTGCCCAAATTAAACCAGAGAAAAATAAGGAATCATAATCACATTCAAGCATATGATCATCCAAGAAAAAATAAATTTGAGAAAAATCTACTCAGGTCCTCCTGTAAAGCCACAATGCTGATTGTGTCTAAATCAATAAATGGATTAGAACATATGATCCTAGATTATTTAACATACACAAGATATTCTATTTTGGCTATCAAAGTTTCTCCTATCTTATATAAGCCCATCACATTGAACACTAGATGTCGTGTTGAACTTCTCTTATCTTCAAAGGGTAAGCAACCTAGATAGACAACCACATCTCTCTATTGAATGTGGTACTGACGTTCAGTTCATTTATAAATAAAAAATATAAATATGAACAAAATAAGGGTAAATAAAAGTAAAATTATTTAAGGAAGAAGAAGAAGAGGAAGAAGTCAGAAGTCAGACATAAGGGAAGGGGACCCTCTAAATGGTTTAATATCAAACTTCCCTTCAATCTCTTTCACTGTATCTAAACATCTTAAGATATCAACTGTAGAATTCCAAAGTGCAAACAAGATCAGCTAACAACATAGGTGACACCTTCAGAATGTTCTAATAAAGAAAATATGGTCACAAAAAAAGAGATCCTTTTAGCTTTCATATACAACTCAAATATCCAATAACCGAATGGAATAAAAATTTCCTTATAGACACTTCACCGTGTCAATGAGAGCTCCAAGTCGATCCCCAAAGCTCAGTTGTACAATTGTCGCATCAGAATCCGAATCTTGATCAATCATTACAATTGGCATTGGAACATAATCCGCGTCTTCCTCGTATTTCTGCAGTCAAAGCATCCCAACAATCAACTTGATATGGTAACGGACAGAATTCAAGTAAAACCCATGCACATACTTTTAACCACACTCAACATTATAAAATAATATTCAACATTCAAAATTCAATACAATCCACTTATGGATATGAGCACTAACAATTTAGTAGTAGGAGCCTGTGTCTAAGTTAAGTAAATATCTATAACAGTATAAGAATTATTCGAAAAACTATAAGCCATAGGCCCATATGGATCAATGTAGCTTAAGTATCATCCATTTCACAAAATCTTTCGTTTGCAAAATCACCTATCAAGAATCTTTAGAGAGAATGAGAAGAAAGAACAGTAATAAGTTTCGATGAAGAAAGTAATTCATAGTAGAAAGAAATGCGGTATGTGAAAAATTAACAAAACAAACAAATAAACAAAAGAACAGTATCTAAATTAGTGTTATTAACAAAGTTTTACAAACAATAATAATAATAATAATAATAATAAAATAAATAAATAAAAATCAGCACCACCACCCATAATTGATAACCATAAGGTCATGTACGGTAAGCATGTAACTCACCAATGGGGTTGAACCAACAGCATTCAGACCATTGGAAGACGCTTGCACAACAGTCCTGCACAAACAAATTGAAGAAATTTCTAGACAATATACGATCAAAAGTGAAATTTGATTAAAAGGAAAAACCAAAATCAATAGGAGCTTTAAATCTTAATTATTGGGTATTGGAGATAAAGATAATTGGGCCAGATTTTAATTTAATTCTACTACCTTTTTTTTTTTTTTTTTTTTGCTATGTAAGTTAATTCTACTTAAACCAAATAAACATGCAATTTCCAACACAGTCCAACAATTTCCCAGGAACCAATAAGGGTTTCGAGAGAGTACCTAGCTCTGGAGAAAGCTCGCCCGAGCTGAGAACAATTCTGCTGAACAGGAACGCCATTGAAGGACTCACAAGGTGAGTGATGAAAAGGAACGGGGACATCGGAATCGGCGATTCTCGGCCGACGAACGGCCGAGAACGACGAGGAGAACAAGGTCGTGTTTGCAAAGGCCATGGATTTTTGGGATTCGGATTTGGGGGAAAATGGTTAAGAGAGATAAAAGCTCGAAGATTTCAGAAGAGAACGATGATGACGAGAATAATAATGCTTTAACAACTGAAGTTGAGAGTTGTACTTGAATAATATAAACACTGGAGTTTTGAGTAGCCAAAAAAATTAACACCGGCGTTTTACCGTTTATGTTAAAAGTATTTATTATTGTGATTAGGTGGGAGTGATGTGATATTGCGTCATTTTGTGTGGGACCATCCTTACTCGCTCGACGTGATTGGATTGAAAGCCACGCCGGATCCCGCGTTGACTTCCATATATTAGTTTTGAGAAAATTTACATGTTATTGTATGTATACGTAAAAAAAACATTATATCATATTATTATTTATATTATATATTAAATTGTATTATAAATAAATATATAGAGTATTTATAAAAGGTAATCTTAAAAGATTTTATTTATAAAAAATTTTCTTATTAAATTTTTGCTTTAATTTAACCTTTGGGAAGTTTCCTATAAGTCTTTTCTTATAAAATTTAAATTAATTTTGATTTGAATTCACTTGTCAAACACCTTATGAGTCGATCTTGACTCTTTAGGTATATTTTTCATATTAGATTTATAGGGTGTTTCGAAAGTATGATTAAAACTAATTTTGGTTAAAAACTTCATAACATATAAGAGTTTTATATTGTAACAATTTTTGCTTTTTTCCTATAACATACACGAGTTTTTTACTGTTTGTTAATTAGAACCAATTGCCAAACATCCTATTAATACACAAATTTATACATTTTTATAATCAACCTTCAAATTTAACCTAAAACTACCCTCTAGTAAGAAAAATAAGAAAACTAAAAAAACTATAAAGGACTAATTTTAAAAATACCCTTTGAACTATAAGCCTTATGTCAAGTTCCCTTGATTTTTAAAATGTAATATTCTCATCTTCTGATTTGTATAAAAGTGGTAAAAGTAGTCCTTTTATACGCTTAAAAAACTTCGGGAAAAGAGTACTAGCAAAACTCCCTTTTCGCTCTCTTTAACCCTCTCTCTAATTGTTGTCTAACACTTGAAATCCCCTAACATTATAAATTATTATTTAAATAGAAAATAAGCTAGTGGAGTCTATATGTCAAGAAATGAATTAAGAGAACGTAAAAGAGAGTGAGAAAGAGGGTGCAGCTAGCACTTCTCAACTTAGAGAATATCTTGCCTGGCAACCAATTTGTTAGTCACAAGAGTGGAAAGACGAAAAAGCCCAAGCCAAAAAGATTTCATTCAAAGGTAATTAAAAAGAAAGAACTTCTTTAAAGAAAAAAAAACTTATTTTTATTTATTGATTAGAGTTACAACATCGCCCCCGCCTCTGCATCATTTCCAACATATGAGGAAATTACATCGCTTATTCTAATCAAACAATGCTTTTTTCAATTCTTATTCAAGTCTTATATTAAGCCCTATCACATAGTATATAGCATACAAGAGAGAATCATGTTGGACATGTATGCCCTAAGGAGTAAAAATGTAATATGTTTTTACAGACATTTTTATTAATAAAGAATTTATTTATTATTTATATATCAAATCTTATCCTCTTTATGTTCATATTTGTTGAATGTATGTTAAGCAAACAATAGTCTGATGCTATTAGTCTAAACATTTAAGAATTGAGCATATGATGAACAGATTATGCGAAATACACGATTCTTAAGGAGACAGTCTAAATCATAAGATCCGCAATCGAGGGAATAAAGTTGGACACTTTATTCATGCAAAGATTGTTATGTTGTCTATATTCCTTGTGAGAGATGGTTTGTCTTGACCATCAGAGGTAGAGTCCACGAATAGAAACATTGGTACATTATCATAGGTGAGATATGTTGAATCAAGACATAAAGTGAATTGATTTGGATTAATAATTCTGTCTCGGCAAATCGATTCACTTTAGACAATCATATGTATTGTATCTTAATCTTGAGATGAATAGTGGGCATGTTGTCTTGACTTATGTCTTTTGATGTACCAAAGGATGACATCCACATTTTAATAGTGGTATGCATGTTGGTACATTGGAGGCCTGACTCTTGATAGCATAGACCTGTTATTCATAGATATGGAATCTATAGCTCCTCTTTAGGAGTTGTTGATATCCCGTTATATACGTTATTCTATAATTAGAAAACTAGAGTGCTCAACCATTTACATACATAGGTGTAACCGAATGGTATACTATCTTCGAATGGTAGGTTTTTCGATGGTAAAATAATCAAACATAAGATAAAAATAATCAGGAAGGTAAGATAGAATTTATCCTGAAGTCGATTATGAATAATTCTATAGGGATACAATACATTATGATTATTAGTAATGTGTTCTAGGCCAATTATGTAATAACCACATTTTGACTTCGTTATATTTGTATTTTATTAATAAAGAGGCATTTTCATTATTATTTTTTACTCTAATCCCATGATTAGTTAATTTTACCTAAGGTCATCAAGTATATGACTTGATAGTAAAACTCTAATGTGAAAATTGAATTATATTCTAAATTATCCATAGTCGATCATTTTTATTGGGATAATAATGAATGAAGACTAATATGAAGTTTGACTGATGATTATATTTTACCAATCATGTATATGAGATACTAAGTCAACTCATAGATACATATTTAAGAAATGATGTGTTGGATCGACCCGCTATGAGAATACTGCATGGATAATTGTCGTAAGTAATTCTTATCACAATAGTATTATCCTAGTCCTCTGATCTGAAATCACCATTGTTTCCTATATGACAAGTTCTATATTTTGACACATTCTAATATTATCTTTAACAGGATGATAGAATGGATTATTGTTGGATATAGAGTGAATCATGTGAGGAATGTGAGTGATTAAGAGGGAATTTGTCCCTTGTTCATTATGAGAAAGATATCTATACGCTCCTCGATAAGTTAGACTACAAAAAAAATGTATGGCCATACTGGAATGAATTGAAAAGGATTGTCAATATCAGTCTACTTAAGATTGAGAAATAATATGATTGAATAGTATAAGAATGACATAAACCATGCCTTATGGTCAATCAAGGTATCTAGTGACAAAAGGACTTTAATACTTATTGTGTATTAGGTTATGTCAGATTATTGACATTCGCATAACTTGGGAAATCATAATGCCTTGCTAGAGGCCGCTTATTATTTGTGGGCCGGAAACAGAATTTCAAGCCCACTACCAACGTATATGAACCTACAAGGTCGTACACTTAGAATAGACCAAAAACAAATTTTGGGTTTATTGTGTCTAGGTTCAATGAACCTAATAATGTCCAAATTTGATGTACTAGATATGTCTAGGTTCATTAAATCAGACATTGTCTAAATTTTATATATCATATTTGAATTGTAGCTTACTCTAGTTAAAATTTGACTCTTTGTCGAAGTCAATATATACACGTATATTTGTTTTACAATTTTTGGTGGAATTACAAGAGAAAGGGCATTATCTTATTCTAAAAGCAAAAACATTAAAAACCCTAAAATTAGAGAGAGTCATTTAACACAAGGAGAAAGTGATAGCACACCAATTCGGTCTTTGAGAGAGCCTATTTATGTGGATACCTGTAGAGGGCATTGCTCTAAGTAACAACGTTTGAATCCGATCTCGAATACGCAGAGCTCGAGTTAGGATGTCACTGGAGTGAACCTGCTCTTTTCCTTCCAGCAATCTTGCCCTTTTGTCATCTTGGTAAGATTCTATGACTTTCTTATCAATCTAATCGAATTGCATGGATCCTGCAAGGGTTTTGTGGGAATTAATTTTGATTTTCTACTACTTATTTAAATCACAATATCCAACAAAACCCAACAATGGTATCAGAGCAACTTAAGAATTCGATTAAATTGATTTTATATGGTTCTGTGTATATGTGATATGCATGGATACGATTTATACATTACTTAGATTAATGTGTTTGAGGTTTTATTTGATTAAATGTTTTCATGGTGTTAATTTGATTAATATGTTTACTGTTTCTTATAACATGTTGTTGTTAATTTGATTAATATTACAATTTAACAAGAATCTAGTAATCTGTTTGAAGATGATTAAACGATATACTGTAAATCTGGTTTCGGTTTTATTAAGTTGGTAGACTGTTTAAATGTTAAACAGTAATAATATATTTTGAACAGATTAATATATATCATAGGGTATGTTTAATTGTTAAACAAGGGTGATTGGTTTAGAACAGATCAACATATTTCATGAATCTGTTCAAGTGTTAAATAGAGATTAATTAATTCTATTATGAACAGATTAGGTAATTTGATTAATTAAAATTAATGGATTTAGGCAGCAACTCATTCAAACAAGTAAGGCAAATTGTTTACCTTTCGGGAGCGCTGCCCCTAAGCCCCCCATAAGTGGGACCACCGCCAGGGGCAGTGCCCCTTGACCATGAATTGATTCGTCACATAAATCGTTTTGGTCATAATAAAAATTTAACTTTAATGAAATTATATTATTATGTTTATGTATTTAATGTGAATTGCATGGTGCAAAGTTCTTTTTATACCAATGTGATTAGCAGGTTTTATTTAATTTTATTTTGGGTTTGTAATTTTAAATACAGCCTGCGTGTCATTTTTTAAATTTGTTGTAATTTATTTATTTATTTAGTAGATATAGAATAGTTTAGATTGCAATTTGTAATGTAAAATCAAAGCCCAAGGTCAAGATAGATAGAGATTCAAGATGGAGGTCCAAGATGGAGGCTCAAGATGGAGTTCGTTTGTGGCAATCTAGGGAAATCCATGGAGATAAAGATCACCTAGGATTGACCATTGACTTCATATTGGCTTATGAAGATCAATCTAGATTTGGGCCATGCTATGACTTGCTTATTGTGTTATTATTATGCTATGTATGTGATGCTGTGTATATGATGCTATATATCTGGTGCGACATAATAATAAACAATAAAATAAAATTAAAGTAGAACCCTCACTTAATATTAAGTCATTAAAATGCCTCCCATAATTCAACACTTGTCAAGACTTGGATTGCTAAATATAGGTTTTGCCAAAGTAGGGTGTGTTAAGCCATCTAGGTAAGACAAGATGGATAATAGTGATATCCATACGTTCGAAATGGTTAGACTTAACTAGGTTATCAAAATTGTTTTTGACCTAGGGCATTAGATGGGATTTTAATTACTTGGGACATGTGATGTCAAATCCCATATATATCCAAGAGTTACATAAGATGTAATTAGTAAAGTGTTACCTACCTAAATGACCATACTTTAGGTGATAAGCCAAAGCTTACTTAAAGTGAGGTGAAATATGGATCTTGGCCCACTAAAATTACAATTGTTGTGATTGCCAAATTAATATTGAGGGTTATTAATTTGATAAAATTAGTGAGATTTAAATTATGCCTCGTTAAAA
>CAMOHE010055610.1:0-13923 GCA_946598075.1 Artocarpus hirsutus
TCTTTATTTAGTAAAGTTGGATTGAAATTAGACTCGCCATGAAAATGCCACGTTTGATAACTACTTATGATTCCATTTCGAAATAAATGTCCTCTAACAATTGTAATTAGATGCAATCTATGGTCTCCACATTGAAAACAAGGACATCGAATTTTATCACCATTTGCATGACTTTTGGCAAAATCTAAAAACTCTTCCACACCATTCACATACTCTTTAAACAATCGAAAATCCCACATCCATTTCCTATCTATTTTGCAATTCCTAAATCAAAATAATGAATAGCAAATATTCAATTAAAATTAATTTCATAATTTATATATATACCGACCTACATATATTAATTAATCATAAAAAAACATCACCCATTATAAAACAAGTTACACATACTCATTATAAAACGAAGAAATCATACCCATGATCCACAATACAAACTTCACAGAATAAACAACAAAATCAACAATTATTTATCAATTTTGGATTAATTAAACATCACAATCAACAACTATTTCTCACTTTCTACAAAAAAAACTTACAATTTGGGCTGAGATTAAGGAGTGTGGAGGCGAAGAGAGACAGCAGCGGCTGATTTGGATGGGTCTGTGTTTGTATTTATGAAGTGTGTTTTTGAAATGTGTCTGAATGCTGAGGTCGAAAAGGGGTTTTAAGTAAGCTACCACTACGGTTTTCTAAAAAAACCATCATGGAAGATACCACGACGGTTTCTCGAGAAAACTGTTGTGGTATCTCAAAGAAACCATGACGATTTTCTCGAGAAACCGTCATGGTATATGAAGAAACCACAACGGTTTCTCGAGAAAACCGTCGTGGTATATTTTAGATACCACGACGGTGTTTTCCAAAAACCGTCATGGTATCTTTGAGATACCACAACGGTTTTTCCAAAAAATCGTCATGGTATCTCTCGTATTCCTCGACGGTTTTTTGAGAAAACCGTTGTGGTATCTTCACCCCATACCACAACGGTCTTCGCTTTTATGGGCGTAACTTGCCGCGCAATTTTGACCTTACCACAACGGTTTTTAGGAAACGGTCGTGAAATAAAGGTCGTGTAATCAATAATTTCTTGTAGTGAATGTGCATAGTTTGGTCTACATTTTGTGTGCAGTGTTCCTTAATTTTATGTTTCAAGTGTTCTTTCTTTCCATCCATTGGTGTATTTTATGTGTAAGGAGAGAATAGAGGATAAAAAATTCTAGAAAATGGAAATGTGTTTAAGGCATGTATAAACACTTTCCTTAAAGGTTTTATTTGCCCTCACTTATTCAAGTTTGTTAGAGAAATTTTGTGGCAAATTACCTCCAAGATACAACAAACACTTGAATATTACATTTAGCAACAATATAATTTCCTAAACAAGATATGAATTCTGCAATCATATTAGAGTTCGTAAAAGTCAGGGGTGCCATTTGAAGAATGGTCACAACCAAACCGATCCATACAACCTTTATACAAAGGTACCTCATCAAATATAAATATATCTATTTGCTCGTAAATATGTCTATTTGTGTCTTCATACATCTATCACAACGGATGTATCTGTTGCTAATTGATGCTCAAGTTTATATGAAACCATATAACCAACGAATACGTGATTCATAACATGTCTAAAGACATTTTTTTCAATGTAAATCAACATGGGAGAGCGCCGCGATGCTAGTTTTTTGGCACTGTGCTATGCTTGTCGTGCAAATTTTGCACATGTTATAGCAATGGACGTTACGGTGCCAACGCCTTTTCAAATGGGCACCACGGCCCTGGTTTTGAGCACCGTAGCCTTAGCGGCTTTGTCCTATTTTGTTTTGTTTTGTAACTCTAGTGCTACGGCCTCCAATATGCACGTCGCGGAACTTCGAGTTACATTAAGAATGTGTTTTCTAACTTATATCCATGTGATCTTTGATCTTAAACATGTTAGAGAGACATATTATAATCTCTCCAACAATCCCGTACTAGATTGTAATATTTTCTAAAAGTAACAACAATAAACTCATACATACAAGAAGGTATCTTTCGATTTTAACCTTTAATTAGTGAATATATTTTAAAGTATTCATAAGACAATAGTGTGCTAGGTATTGAACTTTGTCTCTTAAGCAAATACTAGAAATACATCACATATAAGATATCCCGGAATTCAAATTATGTCTAGCATGGACTCATGAACATTACATGACTAAACCATGGTCTTGTTAGAAACGGCACCATTTTCTATGTTCACTTAGGTGAAGTTTCAAATCATGTCTCTAGTTACTTTGAGATTTAAACTTCATTAAGAGCAAATACTCAATCTCAACTATGTAGCTACTTACATCGAACATCTTTGAAGGGACAAATAAATTTTCTGATGCTTATGTAGTCATATTACGACGACTTGTCCTTACTACATTTAACCATGGAATAACAGCACAACTATTACCTGGCTAGGTTACCATCACCGATGACTCTTTACACAAAAGGTTTCAGTCCCATTTCACTATATGTATTCTTGACTAAGTCTGCAGAAAAACCTTTTTGTCAAGGGATTTGCTAGGTTCTTGTTAGTCTTAACATAAATAACATTAATAACGCCACCGATTATTGGTTATTTCGCATACTCATGTCTTAAGCTAATATGTCTAGACTTTTTATTATAAACTTTGTTATAAGCTCTAGATAATGTAACTTCACTATCGCAATACAAAGAAATAGCTGGCATCGATTGTGACCACAACTCAATATCAAACAATAAATTTCTCAGCCATTCTGCTTCTTTATCTGCAGTTGCAAGTGCTTTAAACCCACTTTTCATCATTGAGTGAGTTATGCATGTTTGTTTCTTAAAAGCCCAAGACACCGCTCCTCCTATAATTATAAAAATCCAACTAGATGTGGATTTATTATCACTTGTATTGGTTATCAAACTAGTATCTAAGTACTCTTCTAGTACCGCAGGATAATCATTGTTAAACAAACCCAAATTAATGGTCTTTTTAAGATAACCAATTATCCTTCCAATTGCATTCCAATGTTCAACATTTAGGTTACTCGCATACCTTGACATTTTGCACAGCATAAAAGCAATGTTTGACCTTGTAAAATGCATAGCATACATTAAGCTACCAATTGCACTAGCATACTCAAGCTGTGCTACCACTCGGCTAGGATTTTCTAGGAATTTAATACTAGAATAATATGGGGCATTCGCTTCTTTATACTTCAAATGATTGAATTTAAGAAGCATTTTCTCAATATAATGAGATTAACATAAAGAGTAATGCCCACTATGCTTCCTTACTTTCACACCTAATATAGTATCTACTTCACTAAGATTTTTCATCTTAAATTGTGAAGTTAGATACTTTTTAGTATCATTCACTCCTTGCACGTTTATTCCAAAGATAAGCAAGTCATCTATATATGAATGCATAATTACCTCAAAATCATTTGTAAATTTAAAATAAATTTTATCCACATTATGGTGCTTAAAATTATAAGATGATATCACCGACTCAAATTTCTCATGCCATGGTTTTGGTGCTTGCTTTAATCCATAAAGCGATTTGACTAATATACAAATCTTATTCTCATTTTTAGGCAATACAAACCCCTCGGGTTATTCCATATAGATTTCCTTATCATGATCACCATTGAGAAAAGCTATCTTTACATCCATTTTGGTGCACGTATAAGTTATATATTGAAGCAATTGTTAATAGCACTGTAATGAGCATATGTATCAAAGTAGTCTACACCATGCTTTTGTTTAAAGGTTTTGGCTACCAATCTAGCCTTAAATATTTTGTATAGACTCATCAGTGTTATACTTTTTTCTAAACACCCACTTCTTACTTATGGGTTTTGATCCTAGAGGGAGATCAATCAAAACCTAAATTCTGTTAGACATTATTGAATTAATTTCATCATTTAAAGCCTCTCTCCAAAAGGAGGCATCTCCTATGACATAGTTTTACTAAATGTCTTTAGATCTTCTTCAATATATAGCAACAATATTATTTCATTAAGGTCACCATTTCCATTTCCTTCAACCAAGAATGTCAAAGCTTAAGATTAAATAAAATCTGGTGCTAAAATTTTTTCTTTTCTTTCACGTTGACTTATGTTCAGTTCAAAAAATGTCATTGACTCTTTCTATTTATTATTTGAGGTATCAAGAGTAAAGTCACATAGATGATCAATCTTAGATTCCAAATCAGTTGTAGAATCAACACTAAATGTTTTTTTTCTATAAATTCAACATCTCTTGATTCAATATTACATTAGAATCTATATTCAACAATTTTTAAGCCTTGGAATTTTTAGCATACCCTAGAAAAACACATTTAATTCCTCTTGCACCAAACTTTGATGTTCCAGTGTCATGCACTCTAAAAAAGGCTACACAGCCCTACACCCTTAAATACATCAAGTTTGATTTTCTTCCTTTCCATATCTTATATAAAGAGACTTGTATTTTTATAGATGTTATCCTATTATGTACATGATAGACGATAATTAAAACTTTTCCTCAATAAGTTATTAGGCAGTTTAGCATTAAAATGCATAGAGTTGACCATGTCGGTAAAAATTCTATTCTATCTTTTAGCTAAACCATTTTGTTGAGGAGTAAAGGGGGTTGACTTTTGGTGAATAATTCCATGCTCTTCACAAAATACATCAAACTTATTAGAAAAGTATTTACAACCTCTACCACTTTGAACCATTTTGATTTTCTTATCTTTTTGGTTCTCAACTTTAGCCTTGAAAAGTTTAAACTTATCTAAGGCTCTATCTTTTTGTTCTAATTAAGTATACATATATGTATCTAGAACAATTATCAACAAAAGTGATAAAGTATCTTCTTATTTCTCTTGTTAAAATTCCATTATACTCACAAATAGAGGTATGAATCAAATCCAATTTTTGACTATTTCTTTTGGCTTTAGGAAAGGTTTTCTTTGTTAATTTTGCTTGTAAGCATATCTCACACTTATCATGTTTATCATCTTTGCAATTAATCAAATTATGTTTAGACATGTATTTCAAAGATCTAAAATTTAAGTGTACTAAATAAGCATGCCAAATATAAAAAGACTCAATAATATAAAAAGGAATTCATCACTTTGTCATTATTGATACTAAGTTTGTATATGCTATCACAAGAATATCCCTTTTTTTCACAAAATGACCCCATTCTTAGATACAATACAAGTATTGTCCTCAAGTACAATCTTAAGACCATTCTTACACATAAAAGAAGCGAATACAAGATTCTTTCTAATATTGGGAACATGAAAGGCATTGTTCAAAGTAGCTTTCTTCCTGAAAATAAAGTTGATCTCCACCACTCCTTTTCGAAAAACTACCACTACATCATGGTTCACCATGAGAACTGTTTGTCCTTCTTTTTCTACTGCATATGATAAAAACATGCTCTTGTCATTGCAAACATGAATGGTGGCATTGGAATCAAGCCACCAATCGTAGGACTTTGTTGCAGCCATGTTGACTTTGGTAATCATGCCAATTTGCATCATTGAGACCATAGCACAAATCTTTTTAGATTTTTCTTCAACAACATTTGATTTATTGGAGTTCACTCTTTTCTTTTTCTTTTTGTACATGCATTCACTTTTTCTATGGCCCTTTTTCCTGCAAAAGAAACAATTTTTGGTAAACTTTTTTAGGCCATTACCAGATCTTTTGCACTTCTTTGTCATTGTTATCTTTGAAGTTCTTTTAAAACTTACTAGTTTCAGCCACATTAACTTCAGAAGAGTCCAAAAGTTTTCCATTAGGATCACGAGACTCAGTCTCTTTTTCAATCATCAAGTGCTTTTGCAACTCCTCTAGAGTTATGTCATCCCTCCTATGGAGGAGTTTCTTTCTATAACCATTCCAAGATTGGGGTAATTTAGCAATAATAGCCCCCACTAGAAATGATACATTAATCTCAACCTTCAAGTCTTTGAGTTTTAGAATAATGACTTGCAATTCATGTAGTTGGTCTATAATAGAATTGGAGTTAAGCATAGAAAATTCCAAAAATTTAAGAATAAGGAATTTATTTGTACCTTCCTTCTAGGTTTTGTATTTGTATTCAAGAGCGTTTCATATTTCCGCTAGAGACTCTATGTTGTGGTCGAGGTCATAGAGATGATCAGAGAGGATGTTAAGAATGTGTCTGCGGAACATGACTTCATCATCTTGTCTTTTCTTTCTAGCGCCTTAGATATCGTCATAATAATCCTCCTTTGACTCCAAGAGTGGCTCTATATATGGATCAAGTATATAAGCAATCACGAACACCATGAGTACAAAGAATAACTTCCCCTTCTAGGAGTGAAGTTGGTGCCATCAAAATGGTCAAGTTGGACATTTGTATTAAGGAAGGATGCCATATCCTTTTTAGCCTCTATCGCAGTGGATTAAAACGTTTAAAAGTGTTAGTGTATTTTATGTGTAATGAGAGAATGGAGGCTAAGAAATTCTAAAAAATAAAAATGCGTTTAAGGCATATATGAATACTTTCCCTAAAAGTTTTATTTGCCCTCATTATTCAAGTTTGCTAAAGAGTTTTTTGGGCAAATTATCCCCAAGATATATAAACACTTAAATACTAGATTTAGCAACAATATGATATTCTAGAACAATATATAAATTCTGTAATAACTTTGGAGTTCATAAAAAGTCAGGGGTTCCATTTAAAGAATGGCCACAACTGAACCAATCTATACAACTTTTACACAAAAGTACCTCATCAAATGTAAATATATCACTTCACTCGTAAAAGTGTCTATTTGTGTCTCAATACATTTATTACAATGGACGTGTTGGTTGTTAATCGATGTTCTAGTTTGTACAAAAACACACAATTGTTCGGAACATGTGTAAAGACACATTTTTAATGTAAATTAGCACAGGAGAGTGCTATGACGCCAGCTTTTCGACACTATGGCCCCATGCTTGCTGTGCAAAATTTGCACATGTTATAGTGATGGGTGCCATGATGCTAGTGATGGGAGTCGCGGTGCTAGTGCCTTTTCAAATGGGCGTTGTAGCCCAAGTTTTGGGCACTGCGGCCCCAACGACCCTGTCTCATTTTGTGTTGTTTTGTACTTTTATTAGAGGCCGCAGTGTATTAAAAATATATTTTTCAACTTATATCCATGTGATCTTTGATTTTAAACATGTTAGAAAAATATATTACAATATCTATAACACTCTCTCTTTTATTTTATGAGACAACAATTTAAATAAGAAAGGAAGATGAATTAACTAGTAATCAAATTATGAATAAATCGAAACTCCAATTATGGTCATGCTAAAACGAAGTAAGTTTAGCGAAGATAGCCATCAATTCTAAAGAAAGGTTCGGTACTTAACATGTGCATGTGAATATGACAAAGCAAGAACAATTCGTACTGACTTCCCTCTCCCCCCTCTACCTTTACAATATCCAGTTAAGTAACGTATCTTCTAATTTGCTCATATTGGCTTCAAGATAAGATATTCACTTTTTCTTTCTTCCTTTCTTACTTTTTTTCTTTTTCTTTTTAAATATCATGTCTTTCTTTCTACCATTTTATGGGTTCGATAACCTAAATAATGAAACGGAATCCATTAGTTTTAATCTATAATATTTAGCCTTAAGAATAAATCCGAACATCTAAAAAACAATGTCTTTGATGCGTGGAATAACTTCTTACTTCAAATTGGACATAAAAGGGCTCCACTTAGGTGCTGACGTGTGAACTAATTTCTTGTTAATTATTAAATTCACAACTTTATAGAAGTGGGATTGAACCTTACCTTTTCTCCTTTTTTTTTTCTTTTTCATTTGTCTTCTTAGAAGAAATTGTTATCATTTTTAGTGTGGTTACCACGCAACCATGACTGCTTCTTGATTGCTCTGGTTTCTTTAGCTACCTAGCAGCTTTTGTTTCGACATATGAAAGCATCACTGAATTTAATATTAGTGTAAATTTAAACTAAGGGATTAGGATCATGATCCAAACATAACAGTTAATATTAAATAACAACAACATAAGTGCTAATACATAGTACATGCATGATATGGTGGATAAGGCACTTGAGCGAGATCCATCGTATTTACTTTACTTAAACCAAAGGCAAAATCATGTATTAATTAACTTAATTATAGAATCTAAATTAAAGCACTTCTAGGGTCCATCTTAAAATTGGGTGGGAAAATGTTGGAATCTATTGTCACAACAACATCAAATGCAAAGAAAGAGGATACAAAAGACAGAATACATGTATGTCTCCAGACTATCCCATGAAAAAAATTAATAATTTGTTTGTTGCTCTTCCAATTTCTAATCTGCTACTTTGACATGTTTATCCATCAGAACTCCTAGCTAACGTCTTTAAGAAACCCTATGCCATTGTTATTAAGATTTCGTTTGGAACTTCAGTATGCTTTAAGTTTAAGAACTATAATATTTGAGATTTTTATACTATAACAACATTTTGTTTTTTACTTGAGCTGTTGAGAGTTTTACACTATTCACAAGTATAACTGATAGGTTAGAACTGAAGTTTCAAGCATTCTTCAAAATAAAAACAATAAATGATGGTTTTTTTAATATCAACATATGAAAGGAATATATGTTGATGCGAACTTTCAGACCTGAATATTATAAATGACTGTCGTACTATATACAAAAATATGCATTTTTTTGTATAACCATGACATGTTATGACAAACTTGTGATAAGTCTAACAGGTACTATTCGCACATTTACGTTATACATACACATGAAGCCATAAAATAACATATATTGGGATTTAAATATTCATCTAAAAAGAAAAAGTAAAGAAACCACTTACAGAACCATGATAGGGACACATAAATTAACAAAGATACTATCTTTAAAGAAAAGTTGTTCGCAAACGAAATAAAATTATCTTATCAGATGGAGCAGGTATATATATTATGGAGGTTTTTGCAGCTAATTGGTCTGTGAAGAAGTCCCACAATTAGTTATTAAACCCTTAAATAAGAAAAGCTTGTCATTAAGAAGCTAACGGCATCAATTAGCTCAGCCCTCAATAATTAAACTGCATTGCTCACTAATTTTCGCTCCAAGTATACAAAAAGGGTTTCTGCCCCACGATTAATGATCTCTCTCTCTCTCTCTCTCTCTGTCTCCTCTCTCTCTCTCTCAAACACGTAGGTCCATTAAGACAATCAATGATGATGATGATGGTACATACATATGTACTTGTTAGCCAAGATTCATTAAAAACTAATCCTTTAATTGAATAATGTTTGACATCAAAGACAAATAAGTGAAGCACTTACTTGAATCATAATTTTATCAGAGGCAAGGGTAGGTATTCGATTATTTTCAATAAAAATTGATCAACAATCCAGAGAGGAAAAAATCATCCGACGTGACCAGAGCTTGGAGCTCGCCAAAAAGAGGATTTTAAATTGATTAAATACTAGAATTTTTCCTATAGTTTGCTTCTTTCTTATGTTGTTTTTGTTTCGTTTTCATTTTTTTAGATTTTTTGTTTTAGTCTTGTAAGACCTTTTCCTTTTCTCTTCTAATATTTTTTTCCCACTTATCAAATATTATATTCTAAGGCAAGCAATCATTTTTTTTCCCTCTTTGATAAAAAGAATAACCCAAAACAAAGTAAAAGAAAACTTTATTTTTCTCGATTGAAACAATAAAGAGAAGAAAGAGACAATTGTTGTGATCCCCATCTTTACTGCTTCTGCATAAAGGGAAAAAAGGAAGCATTCAAGTATCAACGATGAAATCTTGGTAATTGGGGCTTGATCCTGCGATAAAATCTTTTGGGCTGTCAATTTAGATTCTTGATGACTTACTCTCGTCGTACTTATGAGGGAAAAAGAAATCAATAATGGAAAATTATAAAAAAGAAAAAGGACATAAAATTTGACATTAATATATAAATATATATATATATATATATTGAGTGAAAATACTTTGAAAATGATATTTAGTTCTCAAGTGATATAGCCTAAAAAGGGTGGAAAATGCCAGTAATACTTAACCCAATTCATCAAAACAAGCATTTTATTATATACCATTTTTATAAGGTGTTTGAGAATTGAGTAGTAATTAAGAGTTAAAACTTAAAATATTATAATATATAAGAGTTTTATATTGTAATATATTTTTATTTTATATTATAATATATAAAAATTTTATACAATTTAAGGTAAAATTGATTTATTAGAAGTAAGTTGGTTAAACACAATAGCTAAGAAAAGAGACAGGTAGAAAAAGAGATTGACATTGGCATTTTTAATAAAGGCAGTATCCATACAACTACGTACATTGGCGAAAGATAAAAAGAGGGGCAGAGACCGAGAGAGCTGAATTTGATTCTACCTGGCAAAAGCATCTGACACCATTCCATCCTGGTTGGTACGATTCTGACGTTGTACCCAAATGGCTACGAATTTCCATGTGCTTTGCATTGAAAAAGGAACAAAAATTAGGAGATGTTTTTTGCTTTTCCTCTGCTAGGCTCAAGTAAAAGGACCCTAAACCTACAAACCAATGAAGCCATAAGCAGTAAGGTACAATCGTATAACAAGGCGAATAAGCCTTTTGTTTTTCGGCACTACTCATTCATAAGTATCAGGATATTTTTCCTAAAAACCAGATTAAATATTTCGGTGGAGACATCAGACAAATAGGGTGTTTGATAGTGGTAAAAACCATTTAATTTTTATTACAAACTCAATTATAAATAATAAAAAAAATTTATATGCTATAATAACAATAAAAAAAATTATTACAGTGTAAAACTCTCACATGCTACGTAAAAATGATTCCCACCACTGGTTCCAACCACTCTTCTAAACACCTACTTACTATTATGTTCTTTAAATCTGAAAATATTACAACAGAACTCTAATTTATGGACTAATAATTATTATGATTCTTTGGTAAACCATGTATGAAACTATGTATAATACATACACTACAAGAAAAACTACATTTAACGACATATTATTTACGACATGTAATTTTTAAGTGTCGTTGAAAAGTATATACAACGACATCTCCAATAAAGATGTTGTTAAGTACATTTGAAATAATAATTAACGACATCTATATAGATGTCGTATTAAATGTCTCCTTTTAACGACAATAGTTTAGTGTCGTTAAATTATTTAACAACAAGTAGGAGATATCGTCAAAGCGTTAGAGATTCCATGACATCCCTTATAGACGACATCTTGACCAATGTCGTCTATAAGAGGTGTCGTAGAATCTCCAAGACTTTGACGACATCTCCTACTTGTCATTAAATAATTTAACGATTAAACTAGTGTCGTTAAATAGAGACCTTTAATATGACATCTATATAGATGTCGTTAATTATTGTTTCAAATGTTGTTAATGACGTCTTTGTTTGAGATGTCATTGTATGTACTTTTTAACGACATTCAAAAACTACATGCCGTAAATAATATGTCATTTAATGTAATTTTTCTTGTAGTGTATGCTAGTTATTATATCAATTCAATATAGCCTTAAGAAATAATTATTTAAATTTAGTTGTAAAAATTACTGAAAAAACTTTTTAATACTAAGCCTACACATGAGAAATAAATACAAATTAGTACGTCTCATTTTAACAACTATTACTTAATAAAACAATAATTTTAAAAAAGAAACAAGCTAGCTAAAAAGGAAATAGAACGTTTTACTTTTCAAATTTATTATTTTCACGCAGCTTTCTATTTTTTCAATTAGAATAAGCAATAGATACACGTGAATTGCAATGATATAAGAGAATAATTTTAGAGAAATTAAGAGGAAGAAACATACAAGATAAATAATAATTAAAAGTTGGGAAAATATGAAAATTAGTAAATCTAAACATAGAAATTTAAAATAATAAATCTTTAGTGGAAAAATCAAGAATAAACATGAGACATTTATGAAAAATATCAAGAGTACTTCATTTGGGTTTTAGAAAAAAAAAGAAAATTTAAAATTAGTACCCTCTATTTGATCAAAATAAGCATTTAGTACCTTATGTCTTGTGATATTTAATATCGATACCTCGACCTTTTAGAAAAATTTTTTAGTACCTCGAAGTCTTTTTTTGGGATACAAAAAGATAAACTTAGCCTTGTTATAAAATGTAAACAGTTGACTAAAAATCTTTTATAAAAAAAACTCAAAAATTGAAAAAAAAAATAGATTTAGATCTCCGAAGTCCCAACTCGCTCATTTCACTTCCAGATCTTCCAACTTAAAAAAAAAAGAAAAAAGAAAAAACAACAACAACAAAATCATCTTCCTCGCCCACTTGTCAACCGATTCATGAAAACAAAAAAATTGATCTGAAACCAAAGCAATGAAAAAATTGATATGAAAAAAAGAACTCAATCCTCTTCTTCATCTTCTTCAACCCTCTTCTTCATCTTGATCTGAAAAAAATTGTCATTGCTGGTTTCGGTCTTTGTTCTCCCCTGCGTCTGGCTCCAATTGGATCTAGCTCACCAATGGCATCCCTATCCTTCCACCCCAACTCAACTCCCTCCCTAACCCTGGTAGTCGAAGGTCTCCCCTCTGCTACGATGTTCTTCTTCTCTCAGCAATGGTGGCTAAAAAGATGAAGATGACAATGGGCCTTCAGAAATTTTCAGCCCATTCAAAGTTAGAACCACCAGTGAAATCGCCGTAGCTTTCTTTAAGCTCAACAGCCAAAGTGTCTTTTCAGAAGATAGTTTTCTTACGATCCTTTAGCATCTTCTTCCCTCGATCCTTTACCCAGGTCCAGCCCAAGCCACTGGGCATGACGGAGCTCCTCTGCCTCATGAAGGAGCTTCGAGAGAGAGTCTCGCTTGAAGACCAAGCTTCTCTAGCACAAGGAAGTCTGTTGCCATTGTTCCAGTGCTCGAGAACAAGATTTCGAACAAAGAAGCCGAGTTGGAGAAAGCTTTGAAGTGAATCGAAGGCTTAGAGGCAGAGAATATGAGGTTAAGATAGGAAATAGAGGAAATGATGGTCAAAATTGAGGACTTAGGAGATCTGACTCTCTTTTCTTTTAGTTTTTGAGTATTTTTATTAAAACATTTTGATTAACTTTTATATTTTATAACAAGGGTGGTAAGTTTGTCTTTTTGTGTTTCAAAAAAGGCTTCGATATACTAAAAAAGATTTTCTAAAAGTCGAGGTACCGATATTAAATATTACAAAACATAGGGTACCAAATGTATATTTCGATATAATAGAGGATACTTATTTGAAATTTTCCTAAAAAAAACAGTTGGGGCATTTAGAAGGCAATATATGAAATTCTAGACTATGTAACTTTTTTTTTTTTCAATTTCTAGAAATGTAAATGTCAGAACGTGTCCTACTGGATGTCATGTGAGTTATCGTCACTAGATCAATGCATTTGAATCCCGCCTTTTAACAATCAACTAAAAGGAAAAAATAATTTTATTTATTGAAGTAAACAGTTGTCATTGATCACTTGATAAAGAGAAAAAAAAAAGTTAATGAGCGAGATTGTTTTCAAATCTCATTAATCTAATGACTGGTATTTGGTCTCCACAGACATCCGAAAATAATAGTATTCTTGTTCTTTCTTTTTTCACCCTTTGATTAGGCTGCTTGGTTCCCAAGAAATTGCATACATAATTTTCATAAGGGGCACAAAGAATTAGAAGTGCTTCTATGACCCATATCATTTTTGGATTATGGCTATAGTCCAAACTATACATTCTTCTTTACTTTTTTAGTTTAGGGTTGATCAATCTGATGACGTGATTGCATAATATATGCAATTAGTGGATTGATCTGGAAGATCATTGATGAGATTCAGTAATGTGATGAATTGTCCAATAAGAATTAAACCATTAGAGGGAAGGGGGGGGGGGGGGGGGGGGGG
>CAMOHE010055610.1:13943-42738 GCA_946598075.1 Artocarpus hirsutus
CCCCCCCCCCCCCCCCCCCCCCCCCCCCCCCCCCCCCCGCGCGGGGTGGCAGGGAGGGGAAGAAGACAAGCAAAAATCAACCAAAGGGCACTCATGAGCTTTAATGGTGGTTCCCACTTTGTATAAATTCGTCGCAGAAGAATCATTGTGAGCAATATTATGTCGAGGTAATGGTATGCGGATATTGACATTGCACGACTTGAAAGAATGTTTTTGGCAAAATCAGTTCTAACTAAAATTTTTAGTTGCTACAGTATAAAACTCTGACATGCTACAGTTATAAAAGAAAATAAGTTATAATGTTTTCAATTCAAAGTTTCAGTCCTGATCATATTTTCCAAAACACCTACTTCGTAAGTTGATGGCATAATTTCGTTATTTCTTCCACCTGCAAAAATTTATCAATACATTTTGGATTCTTGCTTTGGTCACCCAAAGTCTCCTATCATGGGTTTTGTTTTTCACCAGATTTTTACTGTGAATTTAGATTGGGTGGAAATTATTCTCTAGATACGACAAATGGTTTTCTTGAGTGGTTTAAAAAAATAAGAAAATTTTGTCAAAGGAAAAAAGACCAATCTAACTTGTGAGTATGAAATAAGCCAAACCCTGTTTGTGATTCAAAATATCTTAGAAGTGCTCGTCAACTCTATTCTTGAAGTCTGTTTATCAATTCGCAGATGTACTATTTTTTGTCGTCTTTTCTCATTTACCAAGTCATGTGGTATCATTTCTTTTTTTCTTTACCACAAAGAAACAAATTTTGTGTATGAAAAAGAAAAAAAACCAAACGCTAAACAAGCAAGACGAAACACAAATTAGTTAGGGCTACCATTGTTATGAACAAATAAAGAAAAAAAAAAAAGAAAATCCACAAGTCAAAACATCAAAACGTATAGGAGAGCGAGGACCCTCATTCAACACTAGCGAAAGATGACAATAGAAAATATTGCAATCTATAGGCGTACAAGAGGCATTATTAGGGACGATGATCGACACGCTCACCACCAGATGACTTGTCTCCCCTTGTAGGGCAAAACATCCAAAGTGTAGGGATCAACGATGGTGGACATGCTTGAAATTGCCTTGAGAAGGATGACAACCCAACTTATCCTCGGCTCCGACCCGACAAGCCCCGTCCTCTGCAGGTGGCACGAGTGCCTAAACTAAGCATCCGACATTGACCATAAATGATATTTTGTGACCAGGGTCCCAAAAGGCATGCTAAATCTTTGACAAGAAACACATTGCTCTTCCTTTCTCGTTCACCCTAATTCTTTTTAGGTCATTCTCACTCTCATTCTTTTCAGACATGTCATTGTTTATTTTTCTACGGCAGGCTCACTATCATTTTCTAAGAAAACATTGCCTTTTATTTTTTTTTTATTTTATTATTTTTTCTTAAACTTGAAAAATAAAGATTTAAACTCATGGCTTTAACTTTGAAGTGGATGTAAAATTACCATTAGGCCAACCCTGCAATCACTTCTAAACAAGCGCTATTAAATATTGTCAAATTATAGCCGTTAAGTTATTCTTTAGAAGTATTTATTATAAATAAAATATTTCAAAAATATTTGTTCTAAATAGCAAATTTTATGTAAATAACTTATCTACAAGAAGTTTTACAAGGTAAATTTACCATAATTATTTTTATAATTGAATTATTTGCCTTAAATATTTTAACATATATTCACTTAAAAAATATTTTAACATATTTTATTTGCTATAAATATTTTAAAAAAAAAAAACTAGCTCGTTCTCCATATGTAAGCATTTTTTACTAAAAAGACAATCGGTAAAATAAGACACAAAAGAATTATAGGGTGTTTAGCAAAGTGAGTTGAACTGATTAGTTCTAACTCAAACAGTAAGAAACTCTTATATGCTACTATAAAAAAACAAAAAGTTATTATAGGATAAAACTCTCACATATTATAGTATTTTTAACCAAAATTAGTTCTAACTATGTTTTGACTCACCTTGCCAAACACCCTATTAATTCATCGAGGCAAATACTGGGTGACATGCTTTTTAATGTTTGCAATGTATCACACGACAGCTGATTAAATGTAACGCCCACAGAAAGGTTACAAGTATTAGTACAACACATAATACATCTCTTTAGGTCTAAATATATGCTATGAGGCCTAAGACTTATAGCAGCGCAAAAAAAAAGGAAAAAAGAAAAAGAAAAAGAAAAAGAGAGAGAAAAAAAAAGAGACTCTGCCTCATAGAGTCGTTCTTACTCGTATAAGCCCATTCGACAAGCATTTTGAAGTGGCTATATTTCACCTAGTGAAAGCAAATAAACAAGTTTGGCCACTACTTCTTTCAAGGGTCGGCCAAGTTGGCTGCAGGATGGCCACGCCAAGTGGTCGTCATTGTGATCATGAGTTAATGTTTGTTCTTCACTAGCTTGTGCAACCAAACCAAAAGGCAAGGCTTTTCATGAACTTCAATTCTTGTTTGCTGACTTTTCCTTGCGCAATATAAGACTAGCCACTTTGAGAGTAAAACTAGCCAATTGGAGTTAGAGTATGGAGAAACAAATGGTCTGAGAGATACTAAAAGAAGTGCCACCCCTAAAAGTGCTCCAAAACTCAACCTATGCATTTCCCTTCAATAATTGGCAACTCTATATCAATAATAGTAAAAACCATTTTCCCTCATGATTAGTTCATTCTATTTAAACTATTGAATTAAAAATTATCTCAAATCAACGGTATAACATGTAAAGGATACAATTTTTAACTTTCAAATTACATCAGAATTATACATATTCAATTAGGAAAAGTTAACAAAGCAAAACAAAAATATGTATATTTAAACTATATCTTATCAATTGAGTTTTTTTTTCTCCTATTTTACCATAAAATTCTCAAAGTTAAAATCCACCAATCCTAGTTCTTTCAAACAGTCGATAATGCATCATTCACAGAACAAAATCACGCCCCAAAAGGGGGGCGCTATGCAGCAAAAATTACCAGAGCATCAATTGAACCAGAAAAGTACAAAGCAATTTGCAATTACAGAGGGATGACGAACAAGGATATTTAGATATGATGTTTGTGGTGGATGAGTCAGTAATCAGTATGACAGAAGTAATCCCCAAACCATAATAATAATAATAATACAAAATGAGACAGAGCACTGTGCTCCCCCTTGGGTACACACACAGAGCACAATCCACAAGCTGATGACGGTTGTCAACACGGACCACCAATCCTGAGGGCCCCACATGGTCCCACCCCACCAGCACCACCAAACTCCAATCCACCAATAATAACAATAATGATAATAATAATAATAATTCTTCCTCATTAGTTGCTTTCATTTCATAGTCTAGCTTTTTTGACTTGTTTGAATCCCAGTTGAGACTGCTTCCCACTCTGTGGGGCCAGTTGATGAGCAACAAAATCACCGTCTTTTCGCTCTTCTTCCCGCATGTATCTTTTAACCGTGTTTTTGTTTGGTTTGTTAATCGAGAGACCGTAAAAAGCAAAAGGGTCACATTCTTTTGTTTCGGTCAAGCCCTTTACTAACAAATAGTACAGACATCTCAAATCAAGTCGTAATTGCTCTTTCTAGTCTCATTCTTCAAGCGAGCTCTTCAATCAACAATTTTTAATCCTATCAATTTGGGGCGCTATTCGTTGAGTGTTGGAATAGTAATGATAATAGTAATGATATGATGGTCATGGTAATAGATGAGAAAGAAAGATAATTGAAAAGAAAGACAATTCAGTTGTTTGGTCGGAATTTCACGAACGCTATGGAATGAGATTGAATTATTTTTATTTGAAAAATATTACCCTAATTTCAAAATCCTTCAAAAGCTTCGTTTGGCATTGCAAAATCCTTCAAAAGTTCAAGTCCACATTTTCAGATGGTGCCTTTACTCAAGACTCCAGTCATTGATAAAATAATAATAAACAAAAAGAACAGAAAAGAAGAAAGAGCGGCCACCACGTGAAAGGCCATCAGACAAGCTGCATTTTACCTATTTTTTTCCCCCTTTGGCTGCACATAAAAGTTTGGGTTTTGGACTGTATTCTTGCAAACTTTGATTAAAAGAAACGAGTCTCCTATGGGTTTTCTAAGGGTAATCGATCAAATGGTCAAGAGAAGATAGGCAAGAAATCAAATGTAAGGCCTTTTGTAAAAATTTTTTTAATAATATTCGCCTTTACGATTTACAATAATCTTTATGTTAGGATTAGTGTCTTAAGTTATTAAATACTAGTTTTGTATTTGATGGATATTTTGTTATTAATAAATAATAGGGAAAAATTATCACGTCACTCCCTATTTTTCCTTATTGATGAAAAATTTTTTTCTCCTTCAGATCTAAATTCAATGCTCAAAAAAAAAAAAAAAATCTCATATTGAGTTGAAGGAGCCCACCAACACCAAATATATCACAATCTTAGAATTAAATAAAATATCCAATAAAAAAAAACAAAGGAAGATCTACCATCCGAGGGATTGCCAATGATCTCTGATTGTGACGATAAGAGGTGATCCACCCTTGGGTCACAAGCTTCATCCATTGCAATAGAGATGGAGGTAGGGACCATAGTGGGTCTGTCACGACCAGTGGCCACAGTGGGTCTGTCGTGATCAGTGGCCACAGTGGGTCTATTGCGGCCCTAGTGACCATAGTGAAAACAACTCACCTTCCATTGTTAACCCTTCAAAGATCGCAATGCAAACCATAACCACTAGGTCTTATCGTGGCTTGCTAGTTTCTACAACTACAAATCGTTGCGATTCTGTGAGTTGTCGATTCGCCTTTTCTCTACGTGCCATCCCCTCTGCCCAACGAAATGTGTTAGGGTCAAATGTAACTATGTTTATTTTTGTATATTTCAAGACAAAATTTGGACAAATGTAACTATGTTTATTTTTGTATATTTCAAGACAAAATTTGGACCACTAAATTTTAATCAGATAGTTAAAGAGAAAATAACTCATTAATGATAAATTTTAGAGTTCATCATCTTAGCATTGTCCTAAATAACAATGATATATTTCATGTTCAATAAGAAGCTATTTGATTTACTCTCATATTGTCAATTGTATAATAAGCGAACAAAAGAATTATGACTATTATACTAAATCTTGGATCATGTATATATGGAGTATTAATAATATAAAATCATAGCCTGCAGCTTGTGCAATAATTAAGACGGACATTTTACTCTTGAGAAAGTTATAATGCGGAGCTACATCTAATTGAGAAGGCGGGCTGTCTTAGCCATCAAAAGGAAGTTGGGCTCTATGATAGACACATTGATTTATACATTGGAATGGACCTAACCTATGTTCTATAAGAGTATAATTCACAAATATAAAATCTATAGCTCTTTGACAAGAGTTAATGTTATCCTTATAAAGACATTATTCAAGCTATTAAAAATGGTGAATTAAATAAGTGTCTAATTATAAGGCATTAAATCTAAAACTGTCCATAAACTAATGTAATAACAAATCTGTCTAATATAGTACATGTAAAGACCATTATAGTCTAAAATTGTAACATGAAATAATTTACATCAATAATTTCCTATTTGAATCGTAATTAATGAAAAAACTAGATGTTTCATGGCGAATCAGTAAAAAAGGGGCAAAAAAGAAACAAATAATTTATATAAGAGTTTTATTTTTATGTAGGTCATTGAAGTTTCTTTATTATTAGAAAAACCAATTGTAACGAGAATATTAAAGAAGGCAAAAAAAAAAAAAAAAAAAAGAAATCAAAGAGCAATTGATTGGAAAATGCTTCATTATTAAAAAAAAAAAAAAAAACCTTCATCATTGTGAGGACGAAACGGAAACTATAATATATCTCCGTAAATATACACTACGATAACTACACTCCATCATCAGTTCATATGGTACACCTCAAATAGTACACCTCAAATAGGGATTTTGTGATCTGAATTGAGTGAGAGCTCTTACTTTTTTCTTTTTTTCATTTAAATTACAAAATAATGATATGTTCTTTATTATAATGTTGTGATCCTTTTTTTTTTTCGATAATTAATTCTGAAAAACTGTTTAGTTTTCATTTAATTTAGGGATATTGACCTCTCATTGATAAAGTTATTTAGTGTGAGAATTTTCTATGTACAAATAACATCTTTTCTTTTGAATTGCTTAGTTATTGGAATAAAAAAAATAATGATTTGTTCCTTATCATAATTTTGTGAGCTCCTAATTTGATGATTTAATGATATCATTTGTTTCACAATATTTGTATGCACTTTCACAAATATTGATGGTTTTGAGTTCTCCTCCTTTTTTTTCCCTCTTCCAAACCGTGGGCAACACTCCTCACACCCCCAGAAAAATATATGATGGGGTATCTAAAACAACAACAATGAGTGGCCTCAATGGGCTTTTACCAATAACTATGAAAGAGGGTATGTGGCCTAATGGACTGATCAAACACTATAAGAGAGAACCCATGAACCTTAAGTTAGTTAATTAAAAAAAGTGTCCATCTCATTATGGCTCGATATTTAACATACATGCATTAACAAATTAGCGTTAACAAAGTTATCCATAACATGCTTTAGTTCATATTAGAGTGAATTACTATGATTGTGGAAGTCCACACAACAATATTCCACAAATCTCCCACTTGTGCAACATAATCATACCATAGCATCCACTCTACCATATAACACTTGCCAGCAATAGTCTTCTGCAACAAACATATAGTCAAATTAATATGCATAACATTGTATCATCAGGCTGCAACTATTACACATAATTGAAGCTAAAGATTCATAAAAATATGACAACAACTTGAGATAAATAACAATGCATATAGATCTAAAAATAATACATGTACTGCGACTAATAACCAGATGTCTCTTTAGTAAACTTGTCACTTTACTAACCAAACATACTTGTCAATACAATATTATGCACAAAGTGACAAAGATCCATTAAAAATACATATATATATATATATATATATATATAAAAAGATAGGAAATCCTTATCAATAACAACATGTCACACATAATAAATAGCAAACTCTACTAACTCAATACAACTATAGGCTCCTTACACTCCAGAGAGGAATGTGTATTCTTCAAACACATAATAGAAAAGCCTTAAGTGTGTTTGCCAACATGTTTTTTGTAGATGTGTATTTAATAACAATAAGGCCTTCTGCATCTTTCTGTTCAACAAAACAGAACTTATTTCAATATTCTAAGAGAAAGATATTGTTGTGGAACTACCATAAACAGTTTCAGTGTCCAAAAATAGAGTCAACTACTCCTATGCTAAAACAAGATTCCACATCTACATGAAAAAAGTAGTCTCACAACATGCCACATCCTCCGCATCCATAGTATAGGAAGCTATGAGTGTCTATTAGAATCTTGTCAACAAAATACTTCCTGCTCCCATTACAAAAGACATATCCAAACATGGCTATTGTATTATCTATGTAGCCTGCATAATCAACGTCACAAGATCCAACTGTATTAAGAGTGTTCGTTTACCGATATTTATTTATTTGATACTCTAATTCCCAAAATCTAATAATAACAATGATTCACTCTAGTGTGCTAAGACCATAAAAGCGTACATTTTATAAGGATAAAATTATTTATTTATGCTTTTATTTTTTATTAAATCCTCTAAATAATTGCATTTTTGTGTTAATTAGTATTTTATCTTAATGTGTAAATGTGTCTAAAAATGTGTTTTTAGTGTGCTTTTATTTTTAATAATATTTTTGGTAATTTTTAGAGTCGTTTTGGTGCTTTAAATATGTCTTTAGCTTGTAAATAATCAAAACTGTAAAAAATAATGTGTGGTAATTTTATTTTAAGTCTTAAATTGTTTGCAAATATGTTTTATAATATTTCTAATAATTTATAAAAATATTTAGGAGTATTAAATAATATATTTGTTCAGGTTTGTTAATTTTAAAAGTTTTTATTTATTTTTAGTGTGTTTTATGTGTTTTAATTGTAAAATAAATATTTTTAAAATTTATTGTGAATACTTTGTTTGTAAAATAATTAATTTTAATGTGCTTGTTAATTTAAAATATGAAGGATAAAAGGAGTGAAATGATGCAAAAAGGGTAAAACGAACCTCAAATGCATAAGAAATCAAAAGAAAAAATTAAAAATCAAGAGAATACCATGCGGTAGTTTTTGGGCTGTCGAATCAAGCCGCCAACTCAATCTAGGCCTTCCATTCCACCCCAACTATCCCCCACTATCTCTGAATCATTCATGGATTTGCTACAGCTTCACCTACATGTAATCATTTTTTGTTGCCCTTAGATCGGCTTACGAAGACAAAGTGAATGGTTATGATGAATCTTCTAGGTCCTAGCTACTCTCTGCTATCGCCAACCATAGGATCTCACTCAATGAGTGCATCCGCCAACCATAGGATCTCACTCAATGAGTGCATCCAACTCTCTGAGCATGTGCATCTTTTATGTAAGCTACACTAGATTACGAACCCAGATTTGCACAATGCTGAGCGTATATCAGCATGAAGAAAGGAACAAAATGATTATTTCTCAATTGCATCTGCTTAGGATGCAATCGAAGGGAAAAATTAAAAAAAAAAACTAAAAAATAATAAAATAAAATAAAACAAAAATAAAAACAATAAAATTTACCCTTCTATATAACCCCCTCCCCCTAGACACATTTTACACTACCATTTTGCCCTTTTTTTTTCTTTTCTTTTCTCTGTTATTTTCTTGAACTGTTGAGTCTTTGACTCAGTAGTATCTCCTTTTTGGAAGGAAATGCTATTACGGCATTCTTTTAACCCCACTATTAATATTAAAATAATGCCTAAATTAGTGTAGAAAGTTTATTGAGACAGAGAAATGATTTTATATACATAGTACTCTGGTCTACATTTTAACTCTATATCTATTTTGTAATATTTATACTTTTATAGAACAAATTATATTTTTCAAGTTTTTTTAGTCATTGTTATTAGTATTGTTATGTTACCCATTTTTACATAAATTTGTCATGCTTTGTTCAAGTAATTTATTTGTGTTGCATAATAATAATAATAATAATAATAGTAATAGTAATAATAATGCTTAATTTTATAGAATGTATTTTATTGCAATATGACTTGTTATGTTGTCAATTAGAAAAAATCTTTTACTGTAACATAACTTGTTTTGTTGTCGATTTTAGATATTTTATAAGACGAGGTTCTGTCGAAATTAATAAAAAAAATTTATTCTATTTAAATATAATAATTTTGATTTGCTATTATTTTTTCTATCTTAAAATTATGTTAATTATAATTGTAGTGATAACAGTTATAGTTTTCATAATTAATGCATAAAATTACTAGTGAGTTTTAAATTATTTTGCTACTTTTTATAGGAAAACCCTTACTGTATTTAGCTTGCTATATTATCGCTTTAGGTAGACTTGTAAAATTAGTAAAACTGCTTGCAATTAATAGTAAAAAAGTAGAATAAAAGAAATGCTTTAGATAATTATTTAAAGTTAAAATTCTATGCTTGTTACGAAACATATAAGGGATTATGAAGTTTTACTATTTTGATTTCATGTTTTAAAAATTTTACTTAAAATTTACCAAAAATATTTGTTTTGTTTTAACTTTTGTCTTGAAAAATCCTTTACCATTTAAAAAAAAATCAATCTTTCAAAAACCTACCTCCTTGTGGATACAATAACCTTTTTATAATACAAATGTCTGTGTTTAAAGAATTGTTTTGGGTGATATGACAAAAATTTGACGTTGTTGCTAAGGAGGTGCCATCACTTTGTTAGATTGCTAAATTTAGTGGGAAACCAGGTAAGTGATTTATCCCCATCCTTTCTCAATATTATCTTAATTATTTGTGTGTTTTAATTAGTATGTCAATTATTAAAAAAAAACCAAAAAATTCAAAGAAAATGAAAAATAAAAATACAAAATTAAAAAAAAATATTTTCTTTTTAATTATAACTTGTATCGTATTTTGTTTCTTAGTACTAGGTTTAGATTTAGGTTTTGAACTTAGAAATAAAATTTTATAAACTTTACATCTAGTTTTTTCATAAAATGATTTGTGGTTTTGTGAAAAGTAAACTTTGAGGAAGTTATGTCTAGAGGCTGGTGTTGGTTTGGGAACCTTTCTTATAACTAGTTACTTTTGGTGATTCTTCTAATATTAGTCATTCCAAGAGTGTTGTTCTAACTAGGAAGTTAGTTTTTAAGGAGGTTTCGTCCTACCAATCTTTCCTAGGAACATCTTTACAGTATATAATTCCCAAAATCTATAAAATAAAAGTGGTTGATTTTTTCACTCATTACTTTATTCTCCCCTAATAAAGAAAAGCTAAGCATTTTGTTTTTTATTTGTAAATTCAAAAATAAAAAATAAAAAATGTTTTGGGAAATTCATCGACATTTTGTGGCAAGTTTTTTTCAAAAACATTTGCAATCGTTTTATAGTGGTTGGTGGAAATATAAAGACTTACTAGATAGGTACCCTCACTATGGTCTTTCTAGAGAATCTCTGTTAGAAGTTTTTATAGATAAGCTAAGTTTTGAAACAAGAAATTGGGTAGAGAGAGGAGATGGTACTACTATTTTTTTACCAATAAACCATTGAGATGCCTATTTCATGATAGAAGACATAGCTAAATTTGATTATTGGATGAACAATAGAGGAAACAATGTAAGAAGAGAGAGAATAATTCAAAACTTTGGTCTAACACCTAAACTTCAGAACTGTTTCATCAACCTAAAAAGTAATTAGGAAATCTGAAGAAGAAAAGCTTAGAGGAAACCCTAGAAGAGTTTTAGGAAACTGTAGAAACAATCTTAGAACATTTCTCAAAAAAATTAAGAGAATTGCAAAAGGACTATTAGGAAATAAAAACCACATTGTGTTAATTAGTGCCAAAGGTAAAACAAAATTAAACCAATCTAGCCAATGATATTTTAACACAGAATTGTCACTTGGAAGAACATGTTGAGTCAATTAAGGAGACTTTTGTGTTGTTTGAAGAAAATGCTTTAGGTAAGGAAGAAAAAGTATACCTAACCATAGAAGAGGAACATTTGGAATCCATCTATTCTAAGGAACAAATGTTAGAAGAGGAATATGAGGAAGAGAATGAAGACTTAGCTATAGAAGAGGAACCATCATCGCTTTTAGTCCTAGGGTTTTAACCTTAGTTTCCATAAGAGTTCACTAAAGACCATTCTTCCTAAGATCTTACATATGGCTACCCCTCTTCCATCACCTCTAGCATCGTTTTTATGAATTTATCAAGAATGTAAAATGAGTCCAAGTATCATCAGTTTGAATGTTTCATATTTTGCGAATCTTAAGTGCATCTTTAGACAAGACCCATATGTGATGTCTTTTGATACTTACTATGGAAGGAAACTACTCTTTGATGACTATCCACTAAGAGTGGAGTTGGTGGAAAGAAGTGCTAGATTGAGAGCATCAAACGATGAAAAAAAACTTTCTAAGTAATATCTTTACCTTTCCTCTTTTGTAATATATTTTTGTGTGTTGCTATATGTTCTTTTGTTTTTCTTTAAAAAAATATTGAAATTTCATTTGAAAATTTAAAATGAAGGCTATAAATTAAATGTGCTTAGAATGGTTGAATTATAGAGTCAAACTATTTTCAATTTTCTATCAAGACGCATTCTAATGAGTTAGATTTTGTAAATGCAATTTGTTTGGATTTTTAAATAAATTTTCAATAAAAAATGTGGGTTTTGATTTTGTTTTTTAATTTTTTTCCAAAAAAAATCTTTGAAATTAAATAACTTAATAATTGATTTAAAATGACTGAGATTAAGGAGGATACAGTCATTGTGATTAATAAGTATTCCGTACATGTAGCCTCTTGAAATACATTTTGAAGAATTTGAGGACAAATTTTCAAAAAAAAAAGTTATAGATAAATTCTTGGAAATCTGACTTTAAAAGAGCTAGTTTGTAATATATTTTTGTGTATTTAGTTTGATTTGTTGAGCTAGTTGTAGATCATCCTTATAGTTGTGCTAGTTCAGATAATATTTTTACTGCTTTCACTGATCTTTTTATACATTACAGAGAATGTACAATTTAGGTTAGAGGAGAGGTGTGCATGAATACTGTGCGAATGCTAGGATGAGAGGCTCGATGTTTAGGTCAAGAAGCGTATCATGCGGGAAATAGCCTTAAAGGCGTTTGGCTTTAAATTGTAAACTCAGTATTTAATTTCCTCTAAAGGATAGCTGAAACGCTTTGTCGTTTGTTGCATTATTTGTTGGTTTGTAACAGGTTAGGGTAACGACAGGTCGCATGTGATTTGAACTACACCTCAGCAAATCCTTATCATCCACTTAAATCTGGATGGTTAAAACAAAAGGGTGTACCATTGGCCCGGGTGGATAGCAGTGATACCTATACATATACATACATATATATATATATATTGTACTTTCAATTTAATTACTACTCATTTGTTACTTTTATTCTTTTAATCTGCCCATAATCAGAATTTTTTTTTTTCCTGCCAGGGGTGTGCTATCTATTGTTCCAAGGTTGACAGATAAAAGTTTTTGCTTTGGTTAATTGGCATAGCCCATAAAATGCTGCAGTTGAATATGGTCAACATGTTAGTATTGTTAGTGATAGAGTTGTTAGTTGGTTTAGAAAATTGGAATTGTAACTAATTGGAAGTTTGTTAGCAGCAGTTGGTTCAAGTTGATTAGAAGAGCACTAGTAGTATATATGGGATCATTATTTTTGTTTGTTCAATTGGAACCTCTATTTTTTTTTTTTTTTTTGTTTTCTTTCACTTCATTAGTGGCTAAATCATTTTGTCATTACTACATATTGTTTTGTTGCTTTTTTACCCCTTCTGATTTTTACTTCTCTGCATACAAATTGAATCTGTTTTTATATTGATTACTTGTTGAAACAGAGGTCTGTAAACTGACTGGTATTTCTTTTTTTTTTTTTTTTTTTTTTTCCTTTGCTTTATAATTAACACACCTCAAAATTAAACCCATAACACAAAACATGTTGATAAAGCACCAGTGACAAGTTTTCTTTTATCTTCCAAGAAAATGAAATAAGGGAGAGAAAAAAAATAAAAAAGAGTTCGCTACATCCGTTAGTATAACGTATAGTGTACTGCTATGGCGGTGAGCAGCCAGAGCCAATATTAGTATTCTGTGAAACATTACAAGTCTTCGATTGAAATTTTAGTTATTGGTTGCACAAAGGCACTCAGTTAATTGAATGTGGAGTTCAAAAGCCGTATATTCAGAAGTTATATTGTTTTGTTTCTTTCGCTTTGTGTTATTCAAAAAGACATGTTCATTTTCGTTTTTTGAGGGGAAAACTTTTGAAAGATTTCATCAAGGGCATTCAGCGAAAAGAAGTTCAGCAATGCATGGGGCGGGGGGTATATCATCTTAGCCAAAAGCTATCTCCAGCAGAAGAAAAAGAAAATTTTGGGAGACAGTGGGCTACCATATCTCCAACATTTTTTTTAACATAATAATTTTGTGTTGCATCTAGCACTACTGGTTGAGATGGGATTATGGGGGTGTTTGGTGTGTAGTAATCAATAGGAATCATATCCCTAGGAAATGAATAGTAGGCCATATGATTCTCAAAAAACCAATATTATCACGTTTAGTTATATATATGAATATTTTTTTAGATTCCTAAGAATAATATATAATTATATTTATTAGCACATGAGAATCTTGTATAATTGACAAAAATAAATTGTTATATTATCCTTCAAAAAAAATTTCCATTATCATTTACATATTAATACAATATTTATATTTATATTTTTTAAAAGATAATTACACTCATAATATTATCATTATCATTGGAAAGAATTTAAAAATATAAACAAACCTTTTTAAAAAGATTTAACAACAAAAATAATACTTTTATTATTTGACAATCATATGATGTTATTATATTATTAATATCAATATTAGCATTGGTAATTATGATAATATTAAATTATTACTATATTAATATATTTAATATTAATATGTTACTATTGTTCAATATAAAGTTATTACTATTTAACAATATTAATATTAAATATTAATATATTAAAATAATATATTAGCATTAAAATTTAAATTAGATATAAATACTAATATTAAATAATAATAACAATATAAATATGAATGATATCATAATATATATAATTTAACATTAATATTACTATCCATGTTAATATTACACAACTCATATTAATATTATACTATTAAATTTTTATTATTATTGTTGTTATTATTATTATTATTATTATCATTATTATAAATTTATTATCAATTTATATTAATATAACATTTATATTTACATTATATAATTTATGTTAATCAAATTATAATTATTTAACAATATATTACTATTAAAATATTGTATATAATATATAATTTATTGAAATGAATATAAATAATAATAAAAATTCTTAGTATTATATTATCATTTATATTAATATTTATTATTATATTATTGTTGTTAATGCTAATATTATTCTTATGACCAAATTATTATTTTATATTAATATAATATTTACAATAATATTATATAAAAATATTAATTTATAATATTAATATAAAATTATTAATTTGCATTCATAATAGTATTATTATTTAACAATAACAGAACAAATTTGAAATATTTATATATAATATATAATATTATACATATGATATTTAATATTTAGTATATAGATATGAATATAAATAATGACAAAAATATAATTCTCAATAATAGACTATTATTTTATATTAATATTAATATTAATATTAAATAATAATACTAAGTTATGATAGTATTATAAATATTAAATAGTTTTTATATTTATTCATCATCATCATCATTGAAGAAAATCAAAGATTTTCATGGTGTTGAGATTCCTAGGAACATGAAAATTATCTTGTTGGGTGAGATTTAGATTATTCCAAAATGGGGTAAAGTGAATTCCATGGGATTAAGTTTCTCAGAAATTCAAAAATTATAATCTTTACGCATGGAAATCTTGTAGATTCTCATTCCCATTCTCGGAATTACTCCATACCAAATGCTCTCTCATTCTTTAGGTTGTATATTTTTTGTTGTTAACTTTTGTCTTTTGTTTTCACAGAGACATATCATTCCCACCCTTACGATCTTCCCCAACTAGCATAAGCATTTTCTCTTATTCTCAAAAGGTATGTCTTTTTTTTTGCCAATCCTTGCACCTTTTAATTTTCATAACTGTAGTATTTGCTCTTTATTTATTTATTTGTTTATTTGTTTTGCATTTGTTTTCTTTGTATAATGTTTTAAGAAAAATAAATTTCCACTAGTTTTTCCATATTTTTAAATGAATAGAATGGAAATAAGTTGGTCATCTGAAAAACAATCATAAGAGCATGCAACTGGAAAAGACTAATGTTAGAGATAGAAGAAATCACACTATTAAAAAATTGAGGATTATATCGTCGTGGAAAGCATTTATGGCTGTTAAAAACTGTTGTGAAATCATTTGTTGCGATACCAAAAAACTTTGCACAATAGTTTTTACTATTATGGAATGCGGTTAATAGCGGGTATTGATGGTGTTCTATAGGAGGTTATCGTGACAGTTTTGAAAAAGCCATCATGGGATGGGTAGATTATACAACGATTTTCACTAAAAACTATTAGGTAATCTTGATAATTTTCTATCTTATACGACATTTTTCTATAAGAATCATCATGTAAGATATAGTTTCCAAGATTAGCATAGGTAAAATAATATTTACCAAGATTCTTAATTTCCCAAGGGATGACCAATCTTGTGTTATGCATTAATACAAGGATCTAATAGCAAAATTATATATTTACATTGAACTAAAATTTTTTTACAAAATAATATATCTACTCAACTACCTATATCTAAACAATTCATAAAAATATATACTAATAATGCTAAAATTAAAAGTAAAATCTAAACAATTCACACAAATACATATACAAACATATGTAGTAGGTAGTTCATACAAATACATGTAGATTATAATTCACACAAACACATATACAAACATTAACAAAGTAACAAATGTTAATATAACAAATATAAAACAACAATAATTCTAACCAAAAATTAGATATTAAATAACAAAACTAACTAACAAAAATAAAACAAATTAACATAACAAATTAATAGAATTAATTTTAAAGCAAAATTAGTTTTATAAAACTAAACCTAAACCAAAGAACATGAAAATAACCAAAAACTAAGACTAACAAAACTAATAAACAAACTATATAACTAATAATTAATTCACACAAACCCTAAATAATTGCTAGTGAGTTTTGAGCAACAAAAAATATAAATAATTGCTATGTCATCGTAGAAGATTTTTATTAAACATGTGGTGGGTATCACATATACAAACACATACACAAATACATAGAAAATAATTAAAGCTAAAACTAAAACTAAATTTAGAACTAAACAACTAAAACTAATTAATTCACATAGACCATAAACAATTAAAACTAAAACTATATAATTAAAAAATAAAAAAAAATAAACAGTAAAAAAGAAACAAAATGTTACCAAACGACAGTCGAAGGCGGGCAACAACGAGGCTAACGGTAACAGCGAGGTTGTGGAGGTGACGGGCTTAAAGAGAAGAACATTTGGAGAGAAGAACCTTTAGAAGCAAGGGATGGTGATGAGCTTGGTGGAGACCTCTGGGCTAATGATGGCACGTTGGATCAAGGCAAATAGGGCAAGGGTTTGAGGGTTTGAAAGAGAGAGCGAGAGAAAGGGTTTGAGGGTTTGAGAGAGAGGTAGGTCTAGGTTTAGAGAGGGAAGGATGTATTTGAGTATTAATTCAAATAAGAAGGAGAGAGAGGGAAGGCTTTTAAAATTTCATTGATTGTAGTGAAGGCAAGCTTTTATATTGTTGATTATCATTCACGATAGTTTTTAGTAAAAACCATTATGTAATATGATGCCTACCACAACAATTTTTTCTAAAAACTGACGTGTAGTCTTCTATTTACTAGCATGATTGTTTTCATGTTTTACACTTACTCCCTATATGTTTTTCCCTCACTTAACACAATAGTTTTTAAGAAACCATTGTCGATTGAGCATTGTATATTCTACAATTTCTGGTAGTGTCACTTGCACAAATTTGATACAGGTCAAAGATATAAAACATGGTATTGGCATGGAAAACAATTGAAACTGAATTTCTTGGTGTCAATGGGGTTCATTGCGATGACTACACTTCTAATTATTTCAATAAATACTTTGTAGTTATGGTATATGATGTGCATGATAAGTTTAAGGATCACCTGAATGATCTAAAATGGCTACTTGAGGATGCAAAGAAGCCTTTATATCATTGACGTACAAGGTTTTTAAAATTATTTGCATTCATTAGGTTGTACAAATTAAAAGTAGGGAATGTGTAAAAGATAAAAGCATTTCAGACTTCCTAAAGCTTCTTGTAGATATGCTTCAATAAGAGAATGAGCTAGCACATTTGCATGAAGCAAAAAAGACAATGTGCTCTTCTGGAATTAAATATGAGAAAATTCATGCATGCTCTTAGGATGGCATATTAAATTGAAAAAAGATGAACCTAAATGTTGATAGTGAAACAATAATCAACAAACAATCCTCATCAATCACTCAATGGTTCCCATGGATTAATATAGTAACAACAAAATAGGAGGTTAAAAGTAACGATTCGACATACAAATTTATAATGATTCACTCTTAAAAGTAAAGGTTAGACACACATATTTTTCTTATCAAGAGTTTGTACAATACATTCTAAGATATTTGTAAAATATAAATGAAAGAAAGAAAATAGAGGTAATGAAGTTGGGATAAGGAGGAAAAAAAGAAGGGGGACGCATCTCTTCTTTCTATCCCCTTTATGTAGTGTTGTATTATTATTAAAATAGTAGTTAAAATATTATTATTGGGGCAAGAATCTCTATGTTCTGTGCCAGCCCATTCCCTTTAGGCGTGCTGTTTCTACACGTGTAGAGAATGTACCGAGTCCTAAGCTAATATTCTTAATTCTAGACGCACTATCTCGACTGCTAGTCTTGCCCGTTCTTGTCTATTCTTTTTGGAATGATAGGTGCAATAATGAGCAGAGGACACAAGATTGTTTAAGCTTGATCTCATGCTAGAGTGGCGAGGTAAATTGATCATCTCTACTTCCACTATTTGAAATTAGTGGGCCAAGTTAGGCTTTTCATTGATCTTGCTTAGGGCCTTGGGCCGTTAAGATCTCATACAACAATTGTCCCCAAAGCATGGAGTGACTTAGCAAGTTGCTTCACACTTTGGCAGTCGAGGATGTGGCAAGTCTCACATTACTTAGGATTGAGACGTGTCCCTTGAAGTTGCTTACTAAGGAAGTTTTTGACTAGAGTCATGATGGGTTTTGATGCTTTAATTCTTCAGGTAGCCAAACAATCACATTTGCTTAGATAAGTGTCAGATCCTTGCACAAGGCAGCGCATTGATCTAAGATAGATCATCAAGGAGTTTTCCTGCCTAAGTTATAGGTCGTTGGATGGCGACCTTTGGTTGCCTTGATCCTTGGCCGTTAGATTAGGTTGTTCACATGCTCGACTATTCTGATGTTTTCCTCACGAAAATACTTAAGGGTTTTGAAACCTTTTTTGCTTCATTTCAATTCTAAATTTTAGAAACCTATTAGATTCCTCTCTAAACTCTCTCAAAAACTCTCATATTTTCTCAAACTCCCTTCTTCTCCAACATGCAAGACCAGAGCACCTTCGCGAGTACACTACAAATTTACGCCAGCAATCACCTTCATTGATCCTAGAACTTCAAAGACCTCTAGTAATCAAACTTTAATCTTGCTTAACCAGTAAGTTTCCAAATCTCAACATCTTATTTTGCATTTCTTGAGTTCTTTTTTCCTTGCACCTTTTCCTTTGAATTTCTAGGTTAGTTTCTCTATATGAATAGGTTAGATTGAGGGAAAAACACTATGCTTTTTGAGATGCTTTGCCAATATTTTTTGGGATTCCAAGGCCACGATGATCAATTCTAGGTTTTCTAATGATAAGCTGACTGTTAAATTCATAAATGTCTTTTGTTGACTGTTTGGTTCATAGTCAATGAACCAAGTAGGTATTCTTAGTTGCTAGGTCGACTCTAGAGATAGGGTATTCTTTTGATATCTTTTCCTTTTTTATCAATTCATCTCATTTTCTTCTAGTGGTCATCGAGAAATTGGGTCTCCTTAACAAGTTTGCCCATATGCTGCCAAGATTGTCAAGACATCCCAGCTGCATGATAAGGTTACCCCTTAGAACGATCGCATTTTTAGGGATATTAATGACTTCGGCTCTGTCCCTTTGACAGACAGTGTTGATGACTTGGTGGACAATGTCCCCATACTTATCTCTACCGTGATGATAGACTCCATGTATCCTCGCCCAGTAATTTTGGACCCCAAATTCCAAAGCTCGTCAAACTATGGAGTGGTTGCACCACAAGACGAGCCATTGGCCACCTGCATAGATGAGATTATATTGACGAAGGCCAAGGAGACCAAATCCCATTATAATACTCACGACATCTATAGGGAATTCCCTAAGTGCAAGATCAATGAGAGATACTTTGAGTTTGTCATTCCCAACGAACGCCATTGCGTTGACGTCGCTCCACTTAGATAGTTCACGGTCTACAATAGATGCATTGTGGCAGCCAAACCTTCCCTGTTCACCCCTCCGTCAAGAGGCTCTATTGTGGTTCGAGAACTCACTGATGCAAATATAGAGTTGCTTTAGTGCTTGACATTCTTATAATAGCTTAGGAGTCGAGATTCTAACAATTAGGAATCAACTCCTATGGAGTTTCTTTATATATATATATATAAAATGGTAGACTTTACATTACTAGTAATAAGGTTGCAAATGCTCAGCGTTCCAAGGATGCTTGACACGTTGGCGTATCATTGATTCTAATATATGTGTTCATCATCACAAAATTTCTTTGTTAGGGCATTGTTGAACTACTTACCATTGATAGAGATGAGTGAAGGGGGGATACAAAGGTAGCAGATGATATGAGACCAAATGAAACTTATATAATTCGTCTTATTGGTCATGGTGAATTCTTTGGCCTCTGCCCATTTCGTGTAATAGTCGACCATGGCTATAGTGAACTTAAGTCCCTCGAGTGTAGTAACAAATGGACTGATTATATCAATTCCTTATTTTACGAATGGCCGCGAGCTTAAGATCGACATTAAATTTTAAAGATGAATTCTTGGCACAATTGCGTAGTGCTGACATTGGTCACATTTCTAGGCATGCTCACAGGCATCGTTTTTAGGGTTGGCTAGTGGTATTCTTGTCTTAGCATTTTGTGGGCTAGTGATTGTCCTCCAAAATTGATTCCACTCCACCAGTACTTTTAACCCTTAATCCTTAGTGAGGCAATGGAGAAGAGAAGCATAATTACCTTAATGGTAGAACGCCCCAGTATGTTGCAAGTAGCATGCCGGCCTGTAACAGGTCCTTTTGGCCACCAAAGGATCAGGGGGTAGGTCTATTAAGCAAATATGAGATTGCAGGAGTCATCCAACTCCATTTTTATTCTACCATCATCGCATCTTCGGCCTCTTCTTGTTGGATGGTGGGGAGTTCTAGAATTTCCACATGGGCAACTTTTAATGACTTTGAATCTTTGGATGTAGCAAGGTAGGCTAAGGTGTCTGCATTGCTATTTTTAGCATGAGGTATTTGCTTGATTTCCTAAGATTGGAACTTAGAAAGTTCTTCCTTCACCCTCTATAGGTATTTGAGCATAGCCCTATCTTTAGCTTTGTATTTGTCAGAGATTTGGTTCATAAGGAGTTGAGAGTCACTGTAAATCCTCAAAGGATCAGCCTTTAGATGATGGGCAAGCCTTAATCCTATGAGCAATGCTTTGTACTCGGCCTTATTATTAGAGGCTTTAAACTTGAACCTTACTGCTGCTATGGTCTTGTGGTTTTCAAGGCTTACCAACATAACCCCTATGCTAGTGTCATGCTCATTCGAGGTATCATTGACGTATAACTCCCATTTCAGCTTCTCTTCCCTATTCTTTTTTCAATACTCCCTGGCTGAGTTGTAAACTTAGCTATAAAGTCAGCTAGGGCTTGGCCTTTGATTGCTACTCTAGGCTTGTATTCAACGTCATACTTGCTTAGCTCAATCGACCATTTCAACAGTCACCCAGGGATTTTTGGTTTTTGCAGTGCTAGCCTTAGAGGATAGTTTGTCAATATTACTACCTTGTGTTCTAAGAAATACCTTTCCAACTTCCTCGTTGACATAATTAGGGCTAGGGTGAGCTTTTCCATTTCTAGGACATCTCGTCTCTATGTTAAGTAGCCATTTGCTTGCATATTAGACTGGCAACTAAGTTTTTCCTTCTTCTCTAATCACAATAGAGCTTAAAGCATGAGGTAAGATGACTAGGTAAATCTGCAAGGCTTCTCCTAGTAGTGCTTTGAAAGCAAAAGGGGTTCTCTAAGGTATTATTTTAGGCGTCTAAATGCCTGATTACACTCGTTTGTCCATCTAAGGGCTTTTTTTCCCTTTAGGACTTTGGCAAATGGTACACATTTATCGGTTACTTTTGAAACAAAAATTAAGTGCTGCAACACATCCTATTAGTTTTTGCATCTCTTTAGGTTTCTACGGAGCTTGCATATCTAACAATGCTTGGATTTTTTCTAGGTTAGTCTCTATTCCTTTCCTGTTAACCATGAATCCTAGAAACTTCCCTGATGCCACACCGAATGCGTATTTCAGAGGGTTGAGCTTTATCTTGTATTCTTTCAAGATGTTGAACATCTCATCCAGGTGTGAAATATGAAGGCTTGCCTTCATAGATTTAACCAGCATGTCGTCCATATATACCTCCATTGTTTTCCTAATTTGTTTAGCAAACATTTTATTTACCAAATGCTGGTACATTACCCTACTTTTTTTAGTCCAAAGGGCATGGCAAGATTACAGTATAATCCCCTATTAGTAATAAAGGAAGTGTGTTCTTGATTTTATGGATGCACGGGAATCTGATTGTAGCCCAAATAAGTGTCCATAAAGCTTAACATCTCATGCCCTATCTAGTTTTGACTAGCTGATCTATTCGTGGAAGAGGAAAACTATCCTTCGGACAAGCCTTATTTAAGTCACTGAAGTTACATGTTCTCTACTTTCTGTTGTTAAATGAGAATGGGGTTCGAGATCTAGTCAGGGTAATGTGATTCCCTAATAAACTTATTTTTCTTCAGCTTATCGACCTTTTCTTGGAGCACCTTGTATCACTTTGAATTCAAACGTCACCTATTTTGCCTTTTTTAAGGGTAGATAGGGTTGATGTTTAGATGATGGCAGGTGTCTTCTAGGTCTATTCCCACCATATCTGCATTTGCCATTTTCTTGTTCAATCCTAACCTAATCTTAAGAATTTTGGAGGGGTCCTCTTCATCCAGGGCTACCTCTATTAGGTCTTTAGCTGGTTCAATGCCGGTTATCTCTTCTCCTAATTTTGGGTTTATGTCTTCCATAAGGGTGCCACACGTATTATTCTCATTTCCATCATTCGAGGGTTGGCATAGGCATGGATGACGTTAGAGTAGGTGAGCCTGGACAAATTGGTTTCCTCTCATCTCACCCAACCCCTAGGGAGTGGGAAACTTAACTTTCTAATGATATATAGAGGTTACGGTTATGGCCTTCAATGTCCTTAATGTTGGCCTCCCTATCACTACATTATACTGGTCTCCACCCTTTATTACCAAGAAGTTTGACATAATTGTTGTCGTTCTTGGCTTCTCCCTCATAGTAACTAGTAACATGATTATCCCTTCAGGTATTATGCTATCCCAAGTGAACTTGCATAATGGCCGGAGTTGGGCATTGTCTAGTGCAAGCAAATTCCCATCTGATTCAGGTAGTCTGTGTAAATAATGTCAATGGAGCTACCATTATCCACTAGAATTTAGGACACCAAGTAGTTTTCAATCATAGCCTTGACCACCAAGGCATCATTTTGTAGGATGTGGACCCCGTGGGCATCCACCTCTAAAAAGTTTATCTTGATTTCTTTATATCATGGTGCCTTGGTAGGCCTACTTGTTGACACATTCCAAAACCTATTCTTTGAGTTCTTTCTCATTTCTCAAGCATATTTCTTTTGAGATCTCATGAAGTCAACCCTAGGGTATGGTCCCCCAAAAATGGTACAGATTACTCCTACAGGTGTGTTATCCTTGTTTGGTTGTCACTCTTCTTTAAGCTGTAATCTATCATTCCTCTTTTTATTTGCATGACCATTTCCCTTATCATTCCTTCTATTTTAATGGGCTCTGTATTCTTTTAGCCATCCTTCCCTTATTAACCTCTTTATCTTGTCCTTCAAGCTAAGGCATTCGCTGGTGTAGTGCACCACATCACTATAGAACCTATAATACTTGGTCTGATTGAGCCTGTTTGGGCACAGCCTCATTGGGGAAGGGCGTTGTAGGTAGGGCTGGTCACTGATATGGTAGTATATATCATCAATTGAGGCTGTGAGGCCATGGTTGTTATCATACCTTTGTTGGAGCTAACCTTTGTTGCCTTCTTGCTTCCAACACTTAGCGTTTCTATGATGACAACTCAATTCAATGAGGTTGGCAAAGGGTCATAGACTGGTAGCCTTGAGCCATGATGCCCTTAAGGGTTGCCCCTTTTCTTTCCTTCATTGCTTGGTGTTTGAGCATCACTGTTACTACTTCCCATAGTCTTTTGAAGGCCAAACCATTAACCTCCTCTTGGCTAATGTAACCTCTCTCCCTCTCAAGGAATTCTCTATATGTTTTGGATCCCTTGCATTCGAAGTCATCCTTGAATGAGATATCTATCTGCATACTACTTAAGGCCCCCATAAGAGCAACATCTTCCATGACTCCACTCTTGATGGCCTCCTTCTTGGACCTTACGAGCCAATCTTTCAAGGGTCCTCTCGGCCTTTGAGTTAGGAAGCTCAGCATGTGGCAGGGATCATACACCCATAGATTAATTAAGGAATGCTACCTTCATGTCTTGGAAGTAGGTTGTGCTTCCTACCTTTAGTGACCCAAACCACCTTCCAGCGGACCCTAAGAGCGTTTGGTTGAAGTATCTACACATGATCTCCTGGGGGACTTTGTAGGCCTCTATGTAATATTCATAGATTTGAATATGGTCATTGGGGTCTGTAAGCCCCTCATTGGTTGTCATTTGTGGAGGTTTAAATCTCTTTGGGAGAGGTGCCTCCATGATGGCGAGAGCAAAAGGATTGATGTATGTCATTTCTTCCCCATGATGTACATCTAGCTTGTCTTCAAGGCTTCCAACATGGCCCACAAGCCACTTAATCTCGCTCGTGGGAAGTCCTATCGCTACTTGTAATTGTTGGTATACTTGTTGGACTATCAAGTCAGGGTAGACTGGTTAGTTGCTTAATGGCTTGTCAACAACTAGCTGATTGACTGCATTAGGGTATTTCCCATTGTAATAGCATTTCTCACCCACAGGTGGTCCATCATGTCCCTTTTTCGAAGTCAGTCCCTTAGGTCTCCCACATCCTTGTTGAGGCAACGTTCGGTTGGACATCTCGCCTAGGAGGAAGTAGGGGGGGACCCATGCTTTGCCTTTTGATGATTTGGCTAACTTGCCTCCTAAATTTGAGCCTGGCTTGCTTTTCTTCTCCGTTCTTAGCTACCCATAGAGTTAGCTCTCCTTTATCAGCCCCCTTTTTCTCTCGTCGATTCCCTTAGGGTTACCTTCCTGGCCACTATTCTAGCTACTAGCTTGGTTCGCTTGGTGTTTCGAGTCATCACTTGAGGGGTTGCCATCTCAACTCTCAATGCCATATAAGGCTACCAAGATTTTTTTTTAAGCAGTCCACCTTTTCTACCTAACTTTTGTTCTTACAAGGTGGTTCGGGAGGGCTATCTTTCTCTTTTAAATCCTCCAGCACCTTCTTCGACTAACTTATCACCTCCTTGCATGATTGAGTTATTTGTTTTTCCTCTGGTGCGGTTGGTGCGAGTGGTCACCATAATGATGGTGGTCCATCTTAAGAAATTGTAGGCCCTCCTTCCAGTGCCAATTGTTGATGGTGAAAAATGATCAACAAATAATCTTCACCAATCAATCAATGGCTCCTACATATTAACATAGTAAAAATGAAATGAGAGGTTAAAAGTAAAGATTGGATATACCAATTTATAGTGGCTCACTCTTAAATGACCTACATCCTCTGTATTTCCCTTACCAACAGTTCATACAATACATTCTCAAATATCAGGAAAATAAAAATGAAAGAAAGAAAATAGAGATAATAAAGTTGGGATTCGGAGGAAGAAGAGAAAAGGGGTCCTATCTCTTGTAACGCCCCCTTTTCGGACATCACAGATGTCGTTATATTCATTCTTTAAAACATTAATTGAAGCAAACTATTGTAATTAATAACGTGCATTTGAAATCATAGTTTGGAAAAGCATTCCCAGGATCCGTACTTATATTTTTTTTTTCAAAAATACAATTTATAAGAAATTATAATTTTTCTTAATTATAACAATTTGCTTTTCCATAGACATTGTATAAATAGTTTGCTAATATCATTTAAAAATTAAATGGCCTTTGAAAAACAAAAGATAAAATTCTTTGAACATGTCTCAGCCGGCAGGCCGAACTTTTAACTTCGACAGGCCGAACTCAACCGGCAGGCCGAAGGTCGTCCATCGGCAGGCCGTCTGAGGTCTTGTAGAATGGGGTTTTCAAAATCCACAAGATCGGCAGGCCGATGCTTGGCAACCGGCAGGCCGATTGAAAATCTTCGGTTATCCGACTAGTATGGTCGGCAGGCCGAACTTTTAAAAAAAAAATTTGATAACAAGTTTAAAAGCTTTGAATGCGAAAGAAAAATTTATAAAAATAATAAAAACACATTCACAAAATTTATAAAAATTATTCTTAAATTATAACCATACTCAAATCCAAAATCATAGATTATTCCTTTAAAACTTCTTTCCTTGGCGTTCTTCCATTTGCAACCCATCTTCCTGAGCTCACACGCCTGTCAATGTCCTCTGCCTACTCCATAATTTTCTTACCCTTATTTGCAACATGATGAAAAACTTAAATAAGCCAATGCTTAGTAAATACATTATAATTCTCACAATTAAAAACATTTCATGAACATCATCATCATCATAATAGTGCACTAGGCACATTTTCATAAGAATATATCTTTCATTATATCATCCATATTAAAACTTATCCATTTTATCTTAAGGGCTCAAGTGTTGCACCATAACATCATCATCATAGGCGCACCGTCATGAGAGGAGAGGGGTAGCTAAAATCAAACCAAACATGACATGTCCAACCTTTGGGACATCATAAACATGAACATAAACATAGGGTGTGCAACACTTAATTAGGTGCTACATATACATACTTATACTTTTATACTTTGAAAAACATTATCATGAAAACATGCATAAACTTTCATGCCTTAAACTTCATGAAAAAAAATCATCATGAGAAATCATCATAAAACCATCATAAAAATGGATTTCAAACTTTTCATAAAACTCATCCTTTTCATAACCATACTTTTCATAAACGCATCATGTTGTATGTGAGAATGTACTTACCTCAAATGAGCTTACTTAATCTTACTCTTGTAGGTGACAACGTCGCGACCTTGATGTGCTCACTTCTCAATTTGTTCATGTCATACATTTATAAAATGGTAATTAACATTTAATCAATGAATTAATTACCATATCATAACACCCATGATAACCATTTCATAACATTTATAGCATCCATTTCATAAAAACATCATGCATGCATTTTCTTTAAACATAAAACATAGAAACAACATTTTCAACACATTTACACTTCTGACCTTCATGAATTTAAAAATTAATAACTTAACATCCACTTATAATTTGAAAACCAAAATTGGCAGAGACAAATCTAACATATATACCTACTACCATGATTTTTCTTTAGTCATTAAAATCTCATTTAATACTTAAAACAAGTCATACATCAAAAATACCAAAATCTGCCAGCATTAGCCAAAACAGTGAGCATTATTAACTCAGGTCCAATTTTTCATATTTTCATATCACAGAAAAATCCATAAAAATTACCACATATTATATACACACAGAACTATAGCATATCCAAAAATCAGCCTAAAATAAATTCCTAACACTTCAAAACATGCATTAGAAGGCAGATACTAAAATCATATACTAGGTGCAAAACAGTGAGTCACATGTAATAATTTTGTGCCAAATATTTAAAATAAACTTATTTGGACTTCAAAATTCATATGATATTATTTTTGACATACATATACAGTAGCATAAAAATTCTCATTTCTAAATAAAATTATATAATCGTAAAAGAAATATATCTCATAACAAGAATCTCACAGCTTACATTTTAAGCAGTTACATAACCTAGGTTTATTAAAAATTCTATAACTCATGAAATACTCATCAAATCATTACCAAACTTTCCAGTCCTATGCTTAACATATATATATATACATATCCACCAAATTTCGTGCAAAACAACATTCATTTGCAACAAAAACAATAACCATACATATGTGCAACAAAACTGATCAGCAACAATTTACTGTGAGTGGTGGAGAGGAGAAAATTCATAACTTTTTATATAAAATTCGGATTAAAGTGAAATTTGGAGGAGAATCTCATAACACATGCATAATTAACATACTAAAAATTCAGAGTAAAATAAAATTCGAAGAGAAAGATATAGCAGTCACAATACAGGAGAAAAATATGCTTAAGAATTTTCGAGATTGAGTTCATACCTTAGAACGATTTCTTCTTGAAATTTCTTGAATTATCTCCAAAGAAATTTTTGATATTTTAACAAAAGAATTGCAAGGAAATTTGAGAGGAGGAAGAAGAAAAGAAATGTGATAGGAAGAGAGAGAAAGAGAGAGAGAATTCGAGAGAAAGAGTACGTGAAAAAGAAGTCGTGAGAGAGAGAAATGAAAGAAAATGTATGAGAAAATTTTGAGGGTGGAAAAATTCACGTGAATGAGAAAAGAATGAGAGGGAATGTTTGTATTTTAATTTCAGAAATTCTTTTATGAAAATGAGGCAATTACACGTGGAAATGAAGGGAATTAAGGAAAATCATTTGATTACGTTACAAAAGAAAGTCTTCTCTCCATATTAAATCAGAATTTTCTGATTAAATGGAAGGCAAAATTTGTGTGAACGGATGGAATAGAAAGAGAAAAGTCAAAACTTCCGCGAATATTTCGAGTTACCATACTTTGTCTCTTTAAAAATGGGAAAACTTATCCATTAATTCAAATAATTCAAAAAGTCAATGTTTCATTACCAAAATTAAACAAATCATCCCATAATTATGTTAATTATCTAGAATAAATTATCCTTAACACAATTCTACCTTATCATAAATTTTGTGAAATTTTTGCTGACTACTTGTCAGCTGTCATCGGCCTGCCGATCTCTATCTTCGGCTTGCCGATCACTGAAGTCTTGCCTACTGATGATATACCATCGGCTTGCCGTTCTGAGGAAAACATTTCGGCCTGCCGGACTGAATGGTCCGACCTGCCGATCTGCCCTTAAACAAAAATCATTCATAACATTTAATTATCAATAAAAATATAATTAA
>CAMOHE010055610.1:43945-113952 GCA_946598075.1 Artocarpus hirsutus
ATCTTGAATAAATTATCCTTAACACAATTCAACCTTATCATAAATTTTGTAAAATTTTTGCTGACTACATGTCAGCTGTCATCGGCCTGCCGATCTCTATCTTCGGCCTGCCGATCACTGAAGTCTGGCCTACCGATGATATACCATCGGTTTGCCGTTCTGAGGAAAACATTTCGGCCTGCCGGACTGAATGGTCCGGCCTGCCGATCTGCCCTTAAACAAAAATCATTCATAACATTTAATTATCAATAGAAATATAATTAAACATATAACATTAATGACATGAACATTTGAGCACATCAATTCCACGAGAGCGTCACCTGTCATAACACTTAAAATAAAATAGTTAGTACCATCACATTATATATCATAACACTTATCATAATATAACATTTAACGTCGTTATCTATCATAACATAATCTGTTACATGAAATTAGGCGGGCGTTACACGTTTAGTAAAATTTACTTAATTAGTTTAATTAAACCACCATGTCACTACTTAGGTTTGGATTCGTGACAGTTCCATGGCTTAGGATTAGCTGTTTTTGTGGTTGGATTTCATCGTCAGGGGAGGTTGTCACGTGGCTTGATGGCAGTTCAGGTGGCTGCGCCTTTAGTGTATTGTTTTTGGTTGTGCAACATTGTCCCTATTGCAGCGCATTGTACCTGATGTTCATGACACATGGATTCGCATGTTAGCATGGTGCTTCCCCTACTGAGCTGGCTCTACCTTCGGTGTTTCTCTAATTGCTCTAATTATGTGACTCGAATTGTCTCTAGGATTTCCTTCCATTTGGTTATATTTCTTTAATTTTTGTGATAATTTTCTATGTATAGTAACCACATTTTTTGCACCTATTAATTTGTGATTTATTTTGTTTTGGTTTTTGTATAAGCCCTTAAATTGTAGGGGCTCCCCTATTGTCTGCATTTTTGTTTTGTTCTCTAATTTTGTGTCAATGTGTTGTGGGTGGTGGCTTTTACTCTATGGTATTGTAGCTCTCAATCTATCAAAAGCTTCCCTCAATTGTAGGACTCTTGTTGAACAAAGCATTATATGAGCTCATTCTTGGTGTGCCGAGGTACTTCCTGTATTTGGGCCTCCGGCATTCATCTTATCCTTTAAGCATTAGTAGATTTGTAATACCCCGAGATTAATTAAGTGTTATTAGTGTATTAAATAGTGAATTAGTGTACTATAATTAATATTTTAAACTTGGTTTGATCATTATGTGAAATTTCTAAATTTATGATATTTTTTATTATTTTAGTAATTTTTAATTATTTTTGATTATTTTTAATTGTTATTTAAATTTTGAAACAAAACAATTTATCAAATGACCAACACGTCCCACTTTGGAAAACTACGTGCGAGACGTGGTATTGAAAACTACTTCCCTTCTCTTTATAAATCTCACTCTCTCTCTCACTCGCTCATCTCTCTCTCCTCTCTCTCTCGGATCATCTCATTCTCTCTCATTCTCTTTCTAAAATTTTGAACCAAAATTTGATTTCAAGCTCCGGGATTGTGGATTGAAGGCTCGGGAATGCGATTGAACAACCACAAACTCGAATCAAAGCTCCGATTCAAGGTTAGTTTTTTTTCAAATTTTCAAATTTTCTAAACTTTTTCAAATTTTCAAATTTTCTTCCATTTTGAAATATAAGCATTTCTAAGCTTAGAAAACCTTCAATCTAGGTTAGATGAACTTAGATTAGCTAGAATACAAACTTGGTTTCATCAAAAACGGATTTAAATCAAGATTTTTCATTTTTCTCCAATTTTTCTCATTTTTGGATTTTTTCAAAAATTTTGTTTAAAACTTGTTTTAAAGCATTAAAAAGTAATCTACTATGTTTTTTAATCAATTATAATGATTACCCATGTCTGAGAATTAAGAAAACAGGTTGAAATTGAAGATTTGGGCTCAAGGAGGCCGAGACCCGTGCCTAAAAAATTCTAGAATTTTTCCAAATCGATAGGCCGAACTTCGTGTTCGGCAGGCCAGATTCATCCGACTGGCAGGCCGAACCTAGAAAACTTTGGCAGACCGGACTTGGACCTTCGGCAGGCTGAACTGTGCAGTTCGGCCAGTCGAACCAGGGCTACCGGCAGGCCGACTGGGCATGGTGCAATTTTTGTGATTTTTCACCCGTTTTTACTGTTTTGAACCTCAATTGAAATTCAAACTTTATAAAATGATTTTATAGACTTAAATGGCACACTAGGACACTATGAGATGATTTAATAATCTAGGATATTTCAGATTTGATACTAATAGATCTAGTTTTCATTTAAGGTTGTGCGTGGATCCGCGGAGCTAACGTATAGCGGACCGGGATCACGGTGTGGGACACCGGCACGAGTATTGAGGTAAGACTTCTACCCCTTCCTTGGTAACCAATTTTAAATGTTTTGACCTCAAAGTGATTTTTAATAAAATGTTTTTCAATGATTGGTTGAAAAGTGATTTCCTATTAACTGTTTTCTCAAACAGTAGATTGAGATGTTTTCATAATAAACCTCATAATAAATGTTAATGATTATATTTGGTAAATAGAAATTTTAATTATACAAAGATATACGGGCATGATGCCATATCAGAGATCGGGTCGTGTAGTGAATGACCTTGGGGGCAAGTCCCGAAACCCAGCTGGGCCACTTCGGTGGTGAATGCCATGGTTTGCTTAAATTAATAAAAAGGTACTCTTGATGAACTGTTTTCAATATTCTTTTGATAAACGAAAGTACTTATTTAATTTTATTTTATTTATTAAGAAGTGTTCTATTAAACTATTTATCTATTTATTTTTAAAATATAGTCTTATTGAGCCTTTCGCTCACGTTTTATTTGTTTTAAAATCTTACCCCATAGGCGGATACAGCTTAGGATCGGAGAAGAGTCTACTGACTAGACTTGCGACCAATAGAGGATTTTGGTAGGTTGTATTATAGCAAGACAAGGCATGTAAATTCTTAACTCTCTTTTCTTTGGACTGTGGTTGTATTGTAATATTGTCAATACTATGTGTGTGCACAATATGTGGGCCAATGGGACCCATACTCACTTTACCCTATATTAAATTGTTTTATTTTTTCTCTTTATTTGTTTAAATATTATGATTGCTCATTACAAAAGATTTTAAAATTGTCACATTTTTATTTATAAATTAAATTCCAAAAACCTAATTTTTACCTAAATTCTCACTTAATTAACTTAATTAATTCACCACGTCACCTTCCGTACTCCAGGACGTGACAAGATTATACTAGTAAATCAGTCTCCATTGAGAGTCATGTTTTGATTTGCACGACCATTCACGTTCTCTTGTATTATTTTAGGATAAATGAACTTTCCTTTAAAAAACAAACTTTGATGACAAAAATAACAGTGGAACTTTGTAAAAACATATGGAATATTTAAGGAATTTTTCCCATATAAATAAAGGTTTTCTTTTGATGAAAGAATTAACATGGGATAAGAAGTCCTTCGTATAAGCCGGCTTCACAAGTGGCTATTAGTGTATGAGATCCATCTCCATATCTAGCGACTTACTCTTAAGCAGTACTTGTGCAATATTATTATGGTTCGTTCATCAATTATAGAGCACATTTTCATTTGTTTAAAAAATTATAAGCTACGTTTATCAAATCGAAAAGGAATATGTTGAAAAGACAATAAAATTGAAAAGAAAAGTGAAATTAAAAAAAAAAACATCGATTTTTTTTTTCTAGTGTATTTGCAGTGGGTGTCAATCTAATTTCATTTCTATATATAGTTTCCTAAACTTAATAACAATTATTTGGTCACTAATGATTATTATATCAATGCAATTATTAGAAAAATTTATAGAATTCAATAATTATTTGATTATAACATGTAAACTTTAAGCATACCTAAGTAAATGTGATACTATTTGTTTTCAACAAGAAAACAATAATAAGAAAATGTAGTGATTGATATTTCTTGTTTTCCATTTTGGATTTTGTAAGGACACAAAGTGTTGAACAAAAAATGGAATCATGTATTATTTTTTCTATACTTCTCTGTGAAGTAAACACACCCGTAATGTACCGAATTAGGCTTCAGATCACTTTTTGAGAGGAGATTATTGGCTTTCACTATACAAATTTTCTTTTTTTTTTTCTTTCTTTTTTTTTTTTTTTTTTGCTTTTTCAAGAAGTTATAATAACAACATAACCTTTATTTAAGTCAATTCTAGTAAGTAAACCACATGTTTACTATTACGATCTATAAACAGACCATTGTTTTGCTGTGATAAGTAATATTCCAGGGTAATGACGTAAACATTTACTCAGAAGTCTACTAATTAACTAATAAATATGTTTACCTCCTACCTTTTGTTTTTAATCTGAAAGACCAAATAAAATGGTAGTTGAAATATTATCATAACTTTCAAACATATATCAACAACATTAAAGAAGAAGTAAAACTAATGCAACAAGATTAATTAAGTAAACTGCCGGTTTGCTTTGTGACTGCTTTGGTTAAGCCACTGATTAACAAACAAAGATAGCTGTGACACAACCCCATGTGCAGCGATCATTGCGTGGGGGAGAACTGTCACGCCCCGGAGTACGGGAGGTGACGTGGTGGTTTAATTAAGTTAATTAAGTAAAGATTTAGTTAAAAAGAAGGTTTTAGATTTAAATTTATGATTAAAAGTGATAATTTTTAAAATTATTTAAATGGAAGAAATTAAGGAAATAAAATAAATCGTTATAATAATTAAGCAAATAAAATAGCATTAAAAATAATTAAATATGGGGTGGAATGCGTATGGGTCCCACTGGCCCACATGTTGTGCACACACATATAGTACTGACAATATTATGATACAACCACAGTTCAAAATAAAAGAGAAGTTAAAATCTTACATGCCTCGAATTGTAATTTAACCTACCAAATTCTTCTACTAGTCGTAAGTCCGGTCGACGGACTCTTCTCCAAACCTATGCTGATATCCACCTAGGGTTAAGATTTTAAAACAAATAAAAATGTGAGCGAAAGGCTCAGTAGGACTATATTTGAAAATTATTCAATTTTAAAAGAAATTTCGTAAACCAGATAAGTATACTAAAAACGAGCTAGAACAATTAAACAAATAAATAATTAAATGAGAATTTAATAAAAATATAATCTTACCAAAATAATTTAGATAAGTCAACCAGAAAGAATACAATTTTCCTTTCCTGGGCAAACCATACGTAATTTTCCTTTCCTGGGCAAACCATACGTAATTCACCACCGTAGTGGCCCAGCTGGGTTTCGGGACCTGCCCCCAAGGTTGTTCACTACACAACCCGATCTCTGATATGGCATCATGCCCTAAAATATATATACATATATATCTCTCTGATTCATAAAATCTCTTCTTTACTAGATATAATCATTATGAGATTCATTATGAACATTTCTCAATCAACTGCTTGTAAAGATATTTAAATAGAATCATTTCCCAATCTATCATTAAAAACATTTGATAAAACTCATTTTTGGCTTAAATCATTTTGAAAATAGGGCTACCAAAGAAGAGGGGTAGAAGTCCTACCTCAATATCCATGTCGGTGTCCCACACTGTAATCCCGGTCTGCTATACGTTAGCTCCGCGGATCCACGCGTAATCCTAAATGCATAGTAACTTAGTCCATTAGTATCTAACCCGAGGCATCCTATAATATTAAATCATCTCATGGTGTCCTAGTGTGCCATTTAGGTTTACAAAATCACTATATAAAGTTGATATTTAAATCAGGATTCAAAACAATTAAAACGGGTGAAAATCACAAAATTTTTCCTTGCTCGGTCGGCCTGTCGGTTTCCCTGGTTCGGCCTGCCGGAAGAACAGGTCTGGTCGGCCGAACATCTCCAGGTTCGGCCTGCCGGTCGGATGAATCTGGCCTGCCGATCACGAAGTTCGGCCTGCCGATTTGAGAAAATTTTAGAAATTTTCACGCACGGGTCTCGGCTTCCCGAATTTCAAATTCTCAAATCTCACTTGTTTTCTCAGTTTCCAGGCATGGATAATCATCATAAACTATAGGAAATCATAATGGAACACTTTTTAATGGATTAAAACAAAATTTAAGCAAGATTTTTATCAAAAATCCAAAAATAGAGAAAATAGAGAAAAATAAAAAATCTCGATTCCAATCCGTTTTTGATGAAATAAAGCTTCAATCCTAGTTAATCTAAGTTACTCTAAGCTAGATCAAAGCTTTTCTAGACTTAGAAACTCTTAAATTTCAAAATGCAAGAAAATTTGAAAAATTGAAAAAGTTTAGAAATTTTGAAAACTAACCTTAAATCGAAGCTTGAATCGAGTTTGTGGTTGCTCAATCGCGTTCCCGAGCCTTCAATCCACAATCCCGAAGCTTGAAAATGAATTTTGTTTCAAAAATTTTAGAGAGAAAAAGGGAGAGAGAGAGTAAACCGAGAGAGAGAACGAGCGAGAGAGGAGAGAGAAGGTGAGAGTGAAAAATGAGAGGAAGAGAGAGAGAGGAAAAATAAATAGAGAAAAAGAAAAAACAGTTGTACAAAACTGTGTACAACAATACACTGTTTTCAAAATTAAATTGCTTTATTGAAAATTAAATTAACAATTAAAAACAATTTAGAATAATTAAAAATCACTAAAAGAGTAAATTAACACAAAGTTTCTTAATTTTTCACAAAATAATCAAATTAAGTTCAAAACACTCATCATGGCACACTAATTCACCATTTTACACTCTAATACCATTTAATCAACTTCGGGGTGTTACAGATAAACTCCATGACATGTAGCTAAATTACCTTTCTTAGAGTTTTGCATCAAAAGTTTGATAAGCATCTTATCGATATACGATGCCTGAGACAGCGCCAACAGCTTGTTCTTGCAATCTCTTATGAATTGGATTCTAAGAACATAACTTGCCTCTCCTAAATCTTTCATTTGGAATTGGTTGGCCAGCCATTTCTTTACACTAGATAATATCCCCACATCATTCCCAATGAGTAGGATATGATCTACATAAAGAACTAAGAAGACCACATTCTTTTCTTTGATGTACTTGTATACACAAGGTTCATCAATATTTTGATCGAAACCATAAGATTTGTTCGCCTCATCAAATCTTAAGTTCCAAGATTTTAAAGTTTGCTTGAGTCTATAGATGAACCTCTGTAACTTGCAAACTTTTTGCTCTTGACCTTTGACTACAAACCCTTCTAGTTGCACCATATCGATGCTTTTCTCAAGATAGCCATTCAAAAAGGCAGTCTTGACATCCGTTTGCCATACCTCATAATCAAGACAAGCAGTAATGGATAAACGAATCCAAATGGATTTACGCATAGCTACGGGCGAGAAAGTTTTTTCATAGTCAACTCCCTCCTTTTGAGTTTAACCTTTTTGCCACAAGCCTAGCTTTGAAAGTCTCAACTTTTCCATCCACTCCTCTTTTCTTCTTATAGATCCACTTGCACCCTATGGGTTTAATCCTTTTAGGTAGGTGTATAAGTTCCCAGACTAAATTGAAGTACATGGACTCCATTTCAAGGTTCATAGCCTCCACCCATTTCTCCTTCTTAGAATCTTCCATTGTATCATGATATGTCAATGATCATCCTCACCATTATTAGAGATAGCAACATGTGCTTCCCCAATTTCCTTGTACCAAGCAAGTGGTCTCACAACCCTCCCACTATATCGAGGTGGTATGACATTCTGATTTGGAGATGTGGTCTTTCCATTTTGTCCTTCGACAACGGTTGTCAGTTGCTATTTAATCTGATCAGAAAGTATCTCTTCAAGTACAACTTTGCTACGAGGTTTATAGTTTGTCATATAATCACTCTTGAGAAAAGTGGTATTTGTCGAAACAAATACCTTCGTTTCTTATGGACTATAAAACAACCCTCCCTTTGTTCCCTTTGGGTATCCCATAAACAAACATACTTCAAAACATAGTTCCAGCTTCCTAGTCTTTCCTTTCAACACATGTGCTGGACACCCCCATATACAGATATGTCGCATACTAGGTTTGCGGCCATTCCATAACTCTAAAAGTGTTTTTGGAATAGACTTAGATGGAACTATGTTTAGAAGATATACTGCAATTTGTATTGCATATCCCCAAAATGAAGTAGGTAATGATGAGTAGCTGAGCATGGATCTCACCATATCAAGCAACGTTTGATTTCTTCTCTCTGCAACATTATTTTGTTTTGGTGTTCCAGGTGCAGTGAGTTGTAATTGAATATTATGTTCTATCATATAGTCCTTGAATTCAATATCAAGGTATTCCCCTCCTCGATCAGATCGAAGAGTCTTCACCGTCTTTCATAATTGCTTTTTAGCTTTCGCTTGAAATTCTTTGAACTTTCCAAAAGTTTCAGATTTCCTTTGCATTAGGTACATGTATCCATACCTAGAAAAATCGTCAATAAATGTGATGAAATATTCGTAACCACCATGTACTTGTACATTCAATGGATCACAGACGTCCAAATGTATTAGTTCAAGTGGTTCGTTGGCCCTTTCGCCTTTTGCAGAGAAAGGCCTTTTAGTCATTTTACCTTCAAGACAAGATTCACAAACTGGTAGAAAACTAACTTTTAGTTTTTTTAAATGACCATCCTTTACTAGTTTGTTAATTCTGTTAAGGTTAACATGACCTAATCTAAGGTGCCATAGGTATGTTTCATTATTAGACGAAACCTTTTGCTTCTTGGGTTTCCGTTCAACTTTGAACATTTTGGTATTGAGTAGTGATTTTTTGTTGGGCCTCAAGGTGTAAAGCCCATTTTCCAGATGCATAGAACAAATATCCAAACCATTTTTAGACATATTAGCATAATTATTATTAAAAGAAACATTAAACGTTTGTTCAAACAACATAGAAATAGAAATCAAATTTTTACGAAAACTAGGAATGTAATAAACATCAACCAAAATTAAAAACTTATTTCTAAAATAAAGTTTAACGACTCTCACTGCTCTTACCAAAACAACCTCTTCTATTCCCACTCTCATCGTTTATTCCCCGTCGGTAAGCTCTTTTGAAGAACTAAACATCTGCAAATAAGAACAAACATGATTAGTTGCCCCTGAATCAATTATCCAAGGTGAAGTATCATCTTCAACTAAACAAGCTTCTAAAATGAGTAAATTTGATTTACCATTGTTCTTCTTTTCTTTGAGCTCCTAAAGAAACTTCTTGTAGTTTCTCTTCCAGTACCCAACTATGCCGCAGTGGAAACATTTTCCTTTGGGCTTCTTTGTTTTGAGCTCTTTTTTGTTGTTGCTGCTTTTGTTCTTCTTAAGTTGCCCTCCATTTTTAGACTTGCCACTTCCTTTAATCCTCTTCCTCTTTTTATTCTTTCAAGTAGAAGAGGAGAGACAAGCTTTTGCAACATTTGCCTCATCTTTTTTAGTCTTTTCTTTCGAAATAGACTCGAAGGTTTGCAGCTCATTAAGCAACTCAGTCATATTATATTTTAGCTTGTTCATGAAATGGTTGCTTTTGAACTAAAGGAACGTAGGGGAGAGGGTTTCCAAAATCATCCCAACCTATGTGGCTTCATCTATCACCGCCCCATTCACCTCGACCTCATAGAGATAGTTAATCATGTTGAGAACATGTTCCCCAACCGAGGTCCCTGCTTTCATTTTGACAATCATTACTGCCTTAACGGCTTCATGGTGTGCCTTTTTAGAAGGTTTGCCAAACATGTCTTATAGAAACTGCATTATCTCATAAGCAGTCTCCATACTTTCGTGCTTTATCCTAAGCACGTCAGACATGCCAGCTAAAAGGAAGCAACAGGCCATGTTGTTTGCCTCAATCCAATGATCATATGCTTCTCGTATATTACGAGGAGCATTGGCAGCAGGCAATGGAGGACATTCCTCCGTTAGGACAAACTTGTAATTTTTGCAAATTAGTATAATATTCAAGTTACTCTTCCACTTGATAAAATTATCTTCGGTTAATTTTTCATTTGAGAGAATAACGATGATTAGATTAGACACTATTGTTGTAATAAATAAATAAAATGACATAAATTAAATGGTTGCATAAACTTCATAAATATATGTTTTGGAATAGTAAACGTGATGCATGATGCATATGAAAAACACACAAAAAATTTTACTAATTCCACAATTATTCAATTTTAATAAATAAAGTGTCGCTGTAGGGTAGGTCAAATTATTTATGAATTGAATTGAAACATTCTCAATTAATAAATATATTCAAAATATCTCATATTTTGTATATTTATTAATAACCGTTTATTTTTGATCAAGATATAATTAACAATTTAATTATATCCTTATGAGTGTGACCCACTATTTCAGATTTTAACAACTTAACTCAAAATTGCCGCTGTAGGGTAGGTCAATTTTGAAATACATTGCAAAATCTTATCTCTTGGAAGCCAACCTTGCTATTGATTTAAATAGACACCCTCTGTAATGAGGACGAAATCAAAGTGTCACGAGGCACCACCTAAATCTCACGGTGTTGTGCTAATAGTGGAGACCGTAGGTTATATTGCCATATTACCTTCTCCCACTCATTATTTTAAAAGATGTGTTTTATCTTATAAAACATCATATGTTTCATAACTCTAGTAAATAAAAACAATTTTTAATTACTAGGTTATATTATGTGTTAATAAAATCCTGTTGGAAAAATAGTATGCAGTGGAATTTTAAAATTTTATATCAGAGTATTTTCCAAAACACAAGTTTGACATGCTATATGCATAAAATAATCGAATTTTACTAACCTTTGAATGCCGAAGAACTCCTATAATCCGTGAAGAGAAGTAACGTTCCAGAAGAGCCTCAACCAACTGGACTTCTTTGTTATTCTCTATCCATGATCGGAGTGAGTGTGGGCTCATACCTACAGCTCTTCCTCAAGGTGACTCTCCTTCCAACCAATTGAGAGAACCCAAAGCTAGTGTTCGTGATTTGTGAATAAGAGCTCTCAGGGAGTTTCATATTCTTACCAGCAGAGTATCACTCTTAATCTCTCAATTGATCTCTATAACTCATGAGACTCACTCCCTATTTATAGAGGTTGGGTCTAGGGTTATTCTTTATCAGATAAGGTCTCAAAAATTCAAATCAAAATAAAATTCGGATCAATATCAGATGAAATCCGCGTAAAAACGAGTGATTTTTATTTCGCGCATAGGTAGGCTGAACTTTAAGATCGGCACACCGAACTGACGAAGAAAATCTTAACGAATCTTTTATTTTCCACCTTAGATTCTATAGGATAAAGTCCCAGTTTCAATTCAAATAACCCAATAGAGAAGTTATCTAATTAAAACAACTTTATCTAGATAATCTCTAGGAAAATAAATAGATTTATAATAATTCTACAAGTTTATCTTGATATAATTTATTCAAAAATAAATCAACTGATAAATAGACAAGAATTATCCGATCCCAATAATTTAACAAGTTTAATCTTGAATTAATTTTGTCACAAAATTAATTCAACCGATAAACAGACATAAATTATTTGATTCTTTCAAAATTTAACCAATCTAATAAATCTGACATAAGTCACCAATAATTAGAAAAGTACGCCGTATCGTTACAGGATTTTGTGAGCTAACAAAGGGCATAAAATAGACCTATATAGTTCAAGCTCCCGATAATTATGAAACCCAATATCCCAGATATACATTTCATAATTATCAACTCTAATGCTACTCCATTAAAAGCTTGAAGTTGCACTCTCAAACTCTATAGAATTACGAAGCCCGTATAGCTAAGTCTCCATGACATATCATAGTGTATTGTATCCCCATAGGATTATCCATAATCGGCTTAAGGACAAGTTCTGTCTTACCTTCCCGATTATTTTTATCTTACGTTCCATTATCTCACCATCGAAAAACTTACCATCTAAAGACAATATACCATTCGGTTACACCTATGCATCCAAATGGTTGAGTGCTCCAGTTTTTCAATTATAGGATAACACATATAAGAGGATATCACTACTCCTAAAGAGGAGCTATGGATTTTATATCTATGAATAACAGGTCTACGTCATCAAAAGTCATGCCCCAATGTATTGACATGCATACCACTATTAAGATGTGGGTGTCACCCTTTGGCACATCAAAAGACACAAGTCAAGACAAGGGGCCCACTATTCATCTCAGGATTAAGATACAATATAAATGATTGTCTAAAGTGAATCAATTTGCCAAGACAAAATTATTAATCCAAATCAATTCACTTTATGTCCCGATCCAACACATCGTCACTTATGACAACGTGCTAATGTTTCTATTCACAGAGTCCACCTCCGATGGTTAAAACAAACCATCTCCTAATAGGGATATAGACAATAGAATAATCTTTATATGAATAAAGCGCCCAACTTCATTCCCTCTATTGCAGATCTTATGATTTAGACCGTCACCTTAAGAATCGTGTCTTCCGCATAATCTGTCCATCATATGCCCGATTCTTAAAGGTTTAGACCGACAGTCTTAGACTATTGTTTGCTTATCATACATTCAACAAATATGAACGTAAAGAGGACTAAATTTGATATATAAATAATAAATGAATTCTTTATTAATAAAAATGTCTCCAAAAACTCATTACAATTTTACCCTTAGGGCATACATGTCTAACAAATCCCATTCTATTTACACTTAAATAAATTACCAGATTTTCTAAAAATCTAAATTTGTTATGAATTATCTAAGTTACCCAATATTAAACAATTTAAAATTAAATAACTTAGAATTAATGTGAATTTTACCAAGTCTTAACTATTAAAACTAAATTCACATTATTTGGCTGATTGATAAATTAAGATTCTATAAAACCAACCCATTTAATTTAATCTCATTAAATTAATTCTAACACATATTAAATCATTTTATAAACCACTTTACACAATGAAACAATATGCAAGTGTATGCATGTCATGTTACAATAACTATAAGTGGGCACTTTCTTAGATTACATGTTATAATGCATGAACATGTTATCACAATCATCACATAAAAATAAAGCAAGCAAATAAATAATGAATTTTTGACTGGGTTCTTTTGGATAATTAAAATTACAACAAAAAAAAAACGATCAAAAAAATTACAGGGGTCTTCTTATAATAACATAAGCCCCAGCTCCTTTGTTGTAGCCTTGATCGGATGGTTTACTGCATGAAACTCTACTGGCTTACCTTTTAAATTTAAAAGGCCCAAGTTCTCAACTAGGCCAGGGGACCTAGTGGAGTTTTTCTTTTTCATCTTCGTCACGTGCAGCATCTTTTATTCTTCTCTGTAGATGTGCAATAAACCAAAAATATAGCCGCCCCCTTTTTCTATTAAAACTATGCATTTCACGTTTTGCATTAATGTAGCCGCCCCCTTTTATTATTTTTTTATTAAAAGTCACATCAATGTGCAATAAAGATGCACTTACAATTCATTATTCAATGTGCACGTCAAGTGCATTAATTATGCATATGTCATCACCTTTTTTTTTAAATTGTTGCCTTTATCTCATGTGCTTCACAATGCACATTAAAAAAAAAGAAAGAACTTTAAAAGAGGCCACGTGCAAGTGTATACATGGAGCCTTTTTCTTTTTTCTTTTTTATTATGTATCTAGACTTTATAATGCACAAAAGTGCATTAAATGTTCATTAATAGAAGGCAGCTCTCATGGCGAAAATGTGTAACAAGTGAAGGAAGATAAAAATAAAGAATAATAATAATAATAAATTACAAAAAGCCTATGCCCTTTTATGGGCTTACACATATTGATATAATCAAACTAAGAATAAAATTACCAATCCAAAAGGACCATATAATTAACGACCAAAAATTCATTCATTAAATAACCATTTATCACATGAATAAAAATAACAAAGATGCAAAATACCCACAAACATGCATCAAAAACATGATATTATCAATATAAAATCATGTTAATTAAAATTATATATGCTATAACCTGCTCTGATGCCATGTGTTGGAATAAATACGAAACGCAGTGGAAGCAACGGATCGTTGACAAACAAAAATTTTCTTAAAACTTTGTTCATCGGGAATAGTTATATAATTTTAATTAATAAAAGAAAGTTTTGGTATTTTTACTAACCTTTTGAAGACTATCAGAGTATCCTAGCTTTCCTCTTTGATACTACAATCTTCTAATCTAGGCCTCTACACCAATGGAAAGACGAGTGAGCGTCAAACTACAAGACTGAATTTTCCTTATACTTTTTTGAATCTGCTATGTACTCAACACATGAGATAGTAGAATTTTTTTTTCAAAGAAGAACTCTCAGTTTTTCTCTCTGTGAACGTTATGTGAAAAAGAATGATCTCATGAGATAACTGTTATCTCTCCTTTTTATATCTAAGCAGTTAGTTATCTTTTAATTAATTTCAAATTTGAAATAACTAGCATATTAGATATATGGGGAAGGGATATACTCTACATTCCTTATCTTTTTGTTATTCTAAAAATGAATAAAAAAAACTTATTAATATGTATATATATATATATATATATATATATATGCATCTATACGTTTACGTTATGTAAACGTTTTTCCTTTTTTTTGTTTTACATATATAATATATATATATATATATATATGAAAGTTTATATATTTAAAACATAAACAAAAGAAAGTTTACGTAATCTATACATACATATTAATATATAATAAAATCTAATATATATATATATTAACATTCAAAAAATAAATCTCATTTATTAAAGAATAGATTTTAAATATAATCAATCAATTAATTAATTAACTAACGCTCAGTTAAATGTGATAACATTTATCACATTACATTATGTGTCACAGATAACATTTTTCTATATTACAGTAATAATTCAAGTGTGAAATAATTAATTCAGAATTTAATAATTCTAAATTAAATATGTATAATTTATTTTATGCATTAAATCCAATATAGTATCATAGAGGCGGCATTAGGGACCTATGAACCCAGAACTTAAACTCTAATAAATTTGACAATTAATCAAACTCTTTAATTAATATGCCAAATTTATTAGTTTTAGTGTTACTCTACTAAAAACCTAAAACTGAACCCTTGAGATTATAGTAAAATTATTCAAAGAAGTCCATTGATATAATCATTACATATAAGTTAGTCCTCTATAAATAGTTCATAATAAGAGCTAAGTTCAATTTCTATTTACCCTTCTTATTATATCTTTATCATTGAGTTCCAATAATTTTCTCATGAATTGTTAATTTATAATCTTATTATGAATGAGCACTCTATTGTTCAAACCTTGAATTATCACTCAAGTGAACTATTTTTTTAACTTCCATAAGGAAGGAATGGATCCCATATCTGTATAATATTATTCCTAGCCACTTATTATATTATGTTTCCAAGATGCTAAGTTATTATTTGTGTTTAGACAAATCTTACCAAGCAAGTAAAAAAACATAATGTCATAAACAAGAGTCTGATAAAACTCAGGATTAAGATTGTAAATATATGATCATCATAGTGATAAATTTGAATACTCTATTTGTGATGGATGATTACTAGAGATTCATAATTTATCTGGTCCAGTCCTATATAATCTCATTATATATAGTACCTTCAATCTAATATCTCTACATTAATAGTTTGGATAAGACTATTTCATTCTAAATGAGATTGGACCATACTTGTAATATTTAATTAAAGATCCCAAACTTTAATTAATTATTACGGACTATTTAGATTATTATCTACAAATTTTATCCCTAAGTGTATAACACTTATACGCTAAATTTATAGTCACACAAATAATCATGGAATTTTCTTGATGTTTCTAAGTGTATTCATAATACATATAAGCAATCAAAATAATTATAAATGTCACTTTATTTATTTATTAATAATATGTATAATATTACAGCTTTTAGGGCATTAAACCCAATAGTACATTGGTAGATGGTATAACAAATTCTTAAACCTTTTCAGCAAATGTTTTAGAAAAAATTAAAATGAAACTAAGTTAAAAACCAAAATGAATCCTTAAACGTTAGCATTTTCATAAATCTATTAAACTCCACAATTAATTTGCACTTTGTTATTAATAGTTGTAAATTTAACACAAATTTGGCCACTTCTAAAAATAAAAAATGGCAAAAACTATATATAACTAATTAATTTATAAAATGGAATATTTGGTGTAAATTTATTGTAAATCTTGTCAATAATTTCTAAATAAGCTCTAAATTAACTAATTTTAATTTCTAACTTGGTAAATATCAAATTTTACACCCGATAGATAATAACTTAATATAGTTGGACTAAAATGATCTTTGACCTTTGGACTCGACCTCTGACTCACTGTGATTATTTCTTTAGGCATCATCTTATAATTTGGGTTTTTTTGTACACACATTTCGAGAGCAAACAATGTCTATAGTCAAATATACTCTAGCCTGTGGGTGTTCAAAAAGTCTACCAAACCACCAATGCAAACTGGTGCTTTTTTCTTGATTAATGGGTGGTTTGGGTGATTCTTTACACAAGTAACCTTGGTTGTTTTGCTTAGTGTCTTGGACTTCCTATGGCAACCAAACCGCATCCAAACTGCACACCAAACACCCTATATAGAATTTAACTTGTAAGATAAATTTTTTATATAATATAATTTTTGTGTTATAGTTTATACATGTTATTTCTCATAGGTCATTAAAATAAATTATTGTGTATATAATATGAACCTTTATGCACTCTATAATTAAACTTTTCTCTAATCATGTCAAAATAACATCTGGCATCACTCATCACTTATCAACATAAAAAAAAAAATAATCAAATTAGAGAATGAAAATCAACTCAAAGAATCAAAATTAAATCAAAATTTACTTTTGACTCTTTGCTTTGGTTGTTGGTAAATTTTGATTTGCGTTATTAAGAATTTTTAATTTAGTTCTTGGTTTGTATTAAAACTTCGAATGATGAACTTTTATAGTTCAGACATAATTCTTGCTATATTGAAAATTTTTTTAATCCTAAGCTCAAACAACACAGAAAGTGAATTGGTTTTTATAAAGTTAGCAAACCGCTTAAAAGTAATCTTTAAATTTAAGGTTGGATTTTGTGGTTTGTAGACAAAGAAAACCGTCCAACGTGTACACGAGCACCCTACTCCTAGCAAACTAAGCTGCTTACTCCAATATTATGACGGGGGTTAAAAACCACTTTCATATAGGATATTGAACTAATTATCAATCACCTAGACGTTATACATAGGAAGCGGGTTTGAGGAAGTTTTCCTTATTCTATGGCCTTCTTTTTCACTTGTTCATTCCCTAGGGGCACTATACACGATCAATTGAAATTCGAAAAGTGAAGCATGACCACTACTCAATTACAGATTGCATGAATATTCAAATTCTTTCCTGGTATAAGACAACTATTTTTGTAGTTCCTATGCCAAAATGAAGAACATGTAAATATAATTATTGTCAACATCGAAAAGGTAACGTGCATAGTTTCCAACTTCAAACCAACAACATTCCTAATCACTTGTAAAATAAATGATTAGGTGCCCATTATTAATCTTGTGAGGGGACCACATCAATTTGGAGGTCCAAATAAGGGGTTTGATGTGATAGCAAGTTCCAATGGGGAAATCATTTGGTAAATATGAAACATGACCTAGGGCTATACAAAAACAGCTCCGCACCTGCCAACTGCCCACATCGCACTTGCTCATCTCAAAAAAAGCAAGTTTACATTAGAACACATTGACAGGCGGGTTGAACCTGCCCACCAATATATTCAGGTAGGCAGGTTTGGTTTTAAGTTTTTGAGGGCAGGTTCAACCCGAACCCGCCTGCCTATATATTAAAAAAAAAAACCCTGAAACTATCTTTTCATTTGTAGTATTCTATTATTATATTAGAACACTTGACTTTGTTTATCATTTCATTGGTAGTGTTCTATTATTTTTGAACTCAGTGAAAAAGCTTTAATCTTTATCGATTCTTGACTTTGTTCATCACTTCATCTATAGTTGATGTTTCTTGTTGCAGTGAATAATTATGTTTCTTAATTTGTACTTTTGAATATGGTCACTGTCTTTAGGCATCAAACTTGCTTGTTGTCGGGAATGCTTTATGTATTATCATCTTATATTTTCTACAAATTTTTTTCACTTTAAAAAAAAGTCCAAAAAATTACATTGAGCAATAGCATAGGTCTAAACCGCCTCAACCCACCTGCAACCACCCAAAACCAAACCAAAACCATCCGCCATGTGGTGGGGGTTTGTGGGTTGGTTAATCGCCAACCCGCCATCTAAAAAAACCGAACCGCACCCGCCCAAAAACCATCAAACCACCCACCGTTCACCCCTAACATGACCGATATGAAATGTGTTTTTAATTTTATAGGGGTTTCAGCTAAGACAGTCTTAAATCTCATAACCTCTCAATTTGAATAAGTAGTGTAACATAGACGTGAAATTAAAAAAAAAAAAAAAAACCAAAATCAATATGCCATGGGCACCAAATTATTGAATACATCTCTAACCATAGCAACCCTCAAAAGTTGCCATGAACAAGATCCGTTTATCCTTTAAATGTTGAGTCTCATGTTAGAATTTCACCATATATATAAAGAGGGGTTCCTTAAATCGTTTTAGAGGAGTACTCTTTCCACGCTTGTTGGAAAAATTATGGAACTAAAATAATTTGTCATTCGAACTAGAATTTTTTTTCCCATTTTTCCTTTATTTCGATGCTTTTATATTCCCAAAAACTATTTGCTCAAGTCAGAGGACATGTTTAAACCAAACACCATTTCGAACTTTGTGATTGTGCCTCATAATGACAAGGAGTTCTAGGACTTTAGTCCATCTCATGGAGGTATCATAATATATTTGTGAGATTCACTTGACGTGTTACCAATACCACCAACCTATGCTGTATTGGAAACGTACCATAAGTATTGATGCAAGTATCATACCATATCTATCATTGGAAATTGTGTTGCCTACTCCCATATGGAAATTTCAATAAAATCCAATTCCGTACATTCATTGACAAATTGGTAAAGGAATCAACGTTGGGCAAAAAGAAGAATGTGCGTGGATTTTGGTGCCACACATCACATTTATCATAGTCTGAGAACTCCTATTTAAAGAAATTCTATTAATTAAAGAGAATACCGGTTCTCTCGATACAATGTTCTAATATTTGCCAAATAGAACCAAACAAAACCAATACTATGACCTATAAACTTGTTTCCACTAAACAACACCATGAAAAAAGATAAGCCCGTTTCTTACCTGAGCATACTAATGCCAACTTGTTGGAATCACTAGCCCCTATAACCTTGTCTAGATTTATGTTGGAAGCACCATGAGCTTACTAATGCCAACTTGTTGGAATCACTAGCCCCTATTACCTTGCCTAGATTTATGTTGGAAGCACCATTCCTCAAAAGTTCTTCCAAATCTAAGGTGAAATTTAGTTTAGCAATCAAGACTTATCGTCGTCGTTCTACTCTTGTCGTAGATGTATGCAAAAGGTATAAGTATCTTAAAAATATGAATGAGTCTGAACATCGCTTAAGAATGTCCATTGCTCGTAGGGCTACTAATTCTCATGGCAAGTGCTCCGCTATTAGGAGCCTGGTGACAGACATGTAGTTTCTCATGAAAAAGGTAATGAACCAAGCAAAGAAACTTGGAGAAGCCAGAGAGGAGAATGAGAATGAAGCGAAGCGGAAGATTGTGCATGTTGAGTGTGTCCCTCTCCAATAGTTAAAACTAATTAAGTGCCTATAATATAAGGCTTCTTTTAAAATAATGTAATCAGTAAAATGCTACAGCTTTGCTAATATGCCTATGCTATATTACCTTATACCCAAAGAATTGGCACAAGATTTTGTTAAGCTATATTTCTTATGTCTTTGTTATAGGATATTTAATATATCAAAGATCCATATGCGATTTCATTTTCGTATCATGTCTAGATATAAATCAATTAACTATCTGAAATAGAGTTAAAATTTACCGGATTTTGTTGCTAAAAACAATGGCATTGTAAAATTAATTATTAACTTTTTCAGATATTTTTACCTCATAGGTTGGGTTCCATGCCGATTAAAAAATAGTAAAAATTGTTAATTTTGTAGGGGAAACAAAATCCTAAACAAATGTAGAATTTTCGTGGCATCTGAAGATTATGTCTTCAATCTTAGTAGATGTGTTTTCAACCTACGATATATGACAACAGTCTTGCATTAATGTTTAACGGATAAACTTCTCAAAGTAATTAAACATGATTTACAAGCCCCCAAAATGTTAATTATCAAGCAATAATTGCTTATAAAAAAATAACTAAAAAAAACTAATTTAAAAAGGCAAAACCTCGTGCTTCATAACGGTGTAAAAAGCAGTGATACAAACTTTGTGACGACAAAAACTTGATGCATAATGAGATATTACAAAAAAATTTGCATATCTAGCTGGAGAATCTACCCACGCGTAGAACCCATCTTTATTATCTAAAATGACTGCTTTTGTATGAATCGGTTTCATGGAGCTTTTTAGAGCCCAAGTTTTCTTCAGAGGGTCCATTTCTTTACAGTCCATTAACTGTAATTAGCTAAAGCATCTAAGGACCCAATGTGACTTCATTACACTCCTTTTTGAAGTTTTTACTATGAGGACAAACAAAATTAGGACCTAAATAAATGAAGCCTAACCACATGCATGTAGTTTTCATGAGACAATATACCATCACCTCACTTTCCGATCAAGACAAAGCCAATTTTCCACCTCACTTGCACAACAGAGTGAGCAGCGTGACGGCGTTTTGGACTGTATGCAAAGTCAGTCATGAACCAAAGTTCTAATCATACTTGCACCACACGAGGTAATTAGCGCATGCCTCCCTTTCTCCATCATTTTCCTAGACATTCTACTAAATTGAAACGAGGAGAAATCCCCATGACATACAAGCTATGAACTTTATTTTAGGTTTCAATTACAATATGAAACATTAGTTTGATACCTTAATATCACTCACATGTTACATCAAAAAGCACTTTACTTACCATCTGGTACATCCATATATTTGCGTACCATTTTATAACTACATTCCAAGTACATGTAGGCTTCGCCGTCAAGTAATCTTTTCCATTGCTACTAAACCACAAGTAATTGAAGCATTAGTTTGGTGGAACATGCTCTGCCATTTTTCACCTGCATTAAACTTGGTACAATTTCATTGCATATGCCTTTCCTTTATATGATATACCTCGTCCAGTACTTCAATATTTACTAACCATATTTCTTACTACTTGTAGACCGGTCAGTGATCGTAACGGCTTGAGGAAACACACGGGCTACTTTCTTATTGTCTTTTCATCTTATGTCTTGCTATGACTATACTACTTCTTAAATGGGTTATTGTTACTGTATGATACGTAATGTAAACCACTTTACGTATCTATGTTTTTCCTTTCCCATGCCTTTGAGAAATAAACATATGCTATTGACATTCTCCTGGGACCAAGTATATTTTATGACGATTTGGATCTATCAAAGAGAAACACCCCCAACTTAACTACAACATACAGGTATAAAGACTGCTATAAGTGAAGCTTGACATTTTTTAAAAACCCATTTATTGATCAATTTAATTCTTATATGGACACTAATAAGCCACCCTGTCTGTTATTCATTCCAATAGGAGCTAGGCTTTTGGGTTTAAATTTAAGGAGAAAAAACATGTTCATCTTCCTAATATCACTATTGCTTTTAACCTTAAGATTGCTTAGGCTTGCATAATATGACCCCGTTAGCATGCAAAGTTGTAACTTTACGTGAAACAATTGCATACTAACCACATCGATCTGGCATGAAATGGTTTGGCACCGATTGAGTTTATACAGTTGATGCTAATATTACATAACCAAAACAGATCCGAAGTTACAAGAACATTGTTTCCTCATCTAGATTTTACATCTCTACAACCATCACACTCAATAATGAGTAACAGTCGCTTTCATGGATTCCTTTACTCAGTATTTTCCAACACATGATCCTCATACGAGTGACTTTACATCGAAAGAGTCTACACCCATGAGATGTATGCTCAAATGAATACTAGAATACTCAACAAACTACTTTCCTTAGGCTTCACTTTCATATAAACCTTTTACTTCTTCATGCCATAATTCAAACTGTAGATACCATGTCATTCTTGTTTTAATCCAACTCATCTCCTAATAATTTCTATTTGAAAGTCAGTTATTTCCATTTTGGAGTAATGGTTACAACTTCATGACTAGAGGTACACACAATGATATTCTTTTATTTTTTACATTTTTATTCGAAGCCTATCTGCCTATTTTCTTAGCATCCAAAATTAGTACAAAGCCCTTCAAACCAAATTATATTCGGCTATTCCCTGACATTCTTTGCTGCCTCCTGCCAACCTCCTGCCAACATATCTCATTGCCTCCTAAGTGTCATTATTTGCTTTGTTTCCTGATACGACTCTCTCCCTCACGACACTTTTCACTGCTAGGTGTACGCTAGATATAAGACTTTGCCCATATACATATATATATATATTGAATCCTTAGACTATTCAATATATATATATATTAAAAGCCTTAAATATATATGATGGTTTTTAGTCACCTATCCGTAAATTAAAAAAAGAGCACATGTTATAACATGTATTATTCAATTTATAAGAAATAAAGATTACTTGAAAGATCAAACACATAATTTTTTTTTTAGAGTCCTCCGCAACCCCCTACTCACACCATTAGACAAATAGTTTCTTAGGTAAAAATTGTAGTACTTGATGAATCTTCAAGTTAATTACATGTATAATATTTAAGGAATAAGTTAAGCAATATACATGTCATGACGATTAGTTTTTAAATTCGATTTTATGGTAGATCCCATAAGAGTAAAAATAAGATTTTTAAGGTTGAAAATCATGCGATAGTATTAAGTAAAGTATGAATTAAATGAAGGTAAGAGTTAGTCAATGAACAAGAAAAATAAGCTAGAAAGCTTAATTTGTTGCAAAATATATTACAATAGATTTTGAAATGGATATGATATATAAGGAAAATACTGTATAGAAATATAAAAATTATATATTATAAAAATTAAGCAGTATAAAAATTATGTAGTATTAAGATTATACTGAAAAAATAATGCAGTGTAAGGAATTCCACTGTTAAAGTTATGCAACATGGAAATTATACTGCAAAAGTAATATAGTGTAGGATTGGATTATTTAAAGTTAAACAGTGTTAGAATTATATTGTGTGGAGGATATGGATGAATATGGAGCACTAAATAAGCTTATAATAGTATACGAAATATGCCGACAGTATAGAAAAATACTGTTAGTGTAACTTTAGACTATGTAAGAGGATAATGTGGGACCCATTAGGAGACACACAAATGGTGAAAAGAAGTATTGCATTTTAATCTCTAGTTTGGTTTAATAAATACTAAAGGTATTTTTAAACCCACCTAGGTGCCACCCAAAAGGTAGAAAGGTGACCACATTTCCTCTTTGTTGGGTCTAGTTTTAGCCTTCCATTTTGAGTGATTTTTTTGTCAAAAGTGTGAGTCATCACAAGAGTAAATGATGAGTAAAAAGATCACCCTTTGTTGTCATCTTTTTCCATGCGCAATTGAAACAAAACAAGCCCACTCCTCCTATAAGCAAAACCGAACCACTTTTTCTCCTTTCTTTCTCTATATTTTGCTAAAAATAACCCCAAATCTATCCTAGAATCAAGTTTAAAAGATGATGATCAAGGATTGACCACTTTTGAAGGTAAAATCCTAACTTTTAAGTATAGATTTTTTAGTGGATTTCTTAAGTTTATGGGTAGGATTTGATTGGGGGGTTTTGGTTATAATTTATTTCAAGGAGGAATATCAAAGTATTACGCAAGAGAAGGAACAGAAGCTTGAGAAAATCCTTGGTAAAACCATTTCCCATGTCTATTAGGCTTTTTATTCAACTTATGAATTGAATTTTTATGGAATGTTATAGACTTGTTCTCATGGTATTTTAGGAGCTTTTAAGTGATGAAAAAAGGTCAAACACTTTTGAATTATTAGGTAAAATCCTAGCCTTTGGAACTAAGTTAAAGTTTATATTTTGCTATGCATATTAAATGTTTGATATGTAATTTATGTAAAAAAAGACTACGGCATGTAAAGAGACTATATAGTATAATTAGTTTATGGCTTACATTGATGATGATGATGAGAGAAAATTATAAAACTAAGGTTTTAAGCACGAAAGATAAAGTGCATCAAAATTTTGTCATAAAATAAAGTTTAGACACTTTTAGGCATTTAAGGTATTTGATAAAATATTTTGGATCATAGCATGAAAAGAAAATATTATGTCATCATTATTTAAAGTGTTAAGTGCTTGATAATTTGTTTGGAAAGATTTAAATGTGATTAAACATTAGAGAAATAAGTTAAGGAAAGTTACGTTACAAAAGGGTGTTTTAAGGGTATTTTAAAAGAATTAAATATTTGAAGTACTTAGAGGCCGAATTATTTTCTGAGCTCGATGAAATTTATTGGAAACATCAAGACAAACAACTTTTGTAAAGAAATCTTTCCAGTTGGAACAAGCCAAAAAAAGATTGTTTTTGGTTTTGCCTATCTAAAGCCTATATGAAGATGAATGACTTTGAGAAAAGTTATAACGTGAAAGTCATAGATCTCATAGAAACATCAAAAATAGTAGACGGTTTTGTAAAAATTCTGTACTAATTTTAAGTTATGAGTTTTACAAGAATTTAATCATGAAATTTTAAAATAAGAAATTGTTTTGAAATTATTTGAATTAGAGAAGGAGCTTTTGTAAGTTTTAATCCTTATGAAAAACTAAACGTTTTGGTATAAGATAGGTATTTTTGGTTCTAGGTGCAAAATTGTCAAGATTGTGTTTCAAGCCAAAACTATAAAACTGTGTGGAACAGAAATTTTCATCGTGTAAAGATGGATTTTTACATAGTTGTGATCAGCAAGTAAGCTTACATTTTAAATCTCAAAAGAATGTGTAAATTTTTTAATCAAAGCACGTTAAGGGCAAAAATGTTAAGATTTTCATATAGGGTCAAAAATGTAATATTTTGATAAAATAGTTTTTCGCAAAAAGAAAACTGATTTTATTAGTTTTTAAGATCAAGTCAAGTTTTGCAACATGTTTGCATTTGTTATGCTTAAAGTTTAAGTATTGAGTAATGGCATATAATATCTAACATTTGATATGCTCACTATGTTTACAAGAAGGTAAATCAAAGATGTTAATTAAGTGTCGTACCTACCTCCTTGATGTGAGCTATGCAAGTTATGTTAAAGTTGTACTCACCTTCGTGTTCGATGTTCCCAAGTCTTCCATAAAGAAAGCATTATATTAAATTAAAGTTATGATCTCATAATTGATGATATTGGTATGAGCACCAGAGCTTGCATGTTTAAGTAAGATAAGAATTATGATAAGAAATTCACAAAAAAATTTTAGAACTGAGCATAAATGGAATCATGCATTGTGATATTACTTACATTCCTTTTAAGAAATGATTTTATGAAGAATGTTTTGTGAAAAACTTCTTATAAAATGTTTTATGAGAAATATTTATGAAAAACATATATGAGAAATTTTTTATAAGAAAGACTTATGAAAGATGTCTTATGAAAAAAGTTTTAAAAGGAAAGTTTTTTGACAAATGTTTTTAATGTTTTGTGAAATATGATTGAACTTACTAAGCAAAAGCTCATTATAAGTTCCTTCATATAATAGGTAACTCTACAAGAGACCAATATGATGGGTTGATGAACTGTGTTGTAGAGAGATATATGCGATGATTGGGATGTGGATACCATTATGGTAAGTTTCTGTTGTTTAAAGAAAAAAAGTTTTTCACTATTTTGAAATAGTATTTTGAAAGTTTTAAGAAAGTAGATATTTAAGAAAATGTCTTAAAAGAAATTTTTCACAAAAGACATGTTTTAAAAGATATTTTATGAAATGTTTTAAATAACTATAAAGTTATGTCTATATTATGTTTCAGTTTACGTTGTAATAAAAGTTGTAGCAGTTTCAAGAATGATTTTAAGAAATAAATAAAAAAAATATTCAGCATTTTCTTTTAGTAAGAAAAATTAAAGTTAAGTCAACAAGTTTAAGTAAGTTTAAGTAACGGCCTAGAAATGCCGGTCATTATAAAAATTAACCAGTGAAGAACACAAGATTAATTTGCCCGCAGGTGAACTTATTTTGCTTCAAAAAGACTAATAGTACCCCAGATACATCAATGACATTTTGACAATTTTTTTAGCCCCTTCCCCACATCTTTCACTTTGCAAAATAAAAATGGTACTCTATTGCCCATTGTTTGGGTTTAAAAGTGTAAATCCGATATAATCTCAAATATAAGGTCGTTCAAGTAATAAAACTCAATGAATTCGAAGTTAATCCCATAGCGAAAAAATATTGCAAAAGTATAATATATTAGTTATATTAGTTCTAATCAAAAATTTTGCGAATTAAAGTAAATTATTTATAGTTTATTTTCAATATTTACACATTTTTTACTTTTTCTATTTTTAGATTTTTTTTGTGATTTTTGGAACTTCAAGAACAAGAAATATGACTCAAATTAGAATGGAAAATTGAACTTTACTAATAAGTGTAAATTAATTTAGAAGAAGCAACAATTTTAAACAACACCTAGGATTAAAGATTTTATTTTGGCAATTAATTTAAATATGTTTTAGTTTTTCTAAAATTATTTATTAAAATGGATGAAGTATACAATATGACATCTTTCGTCTACAATAAATCAATAGTTACTAAGCATTTAACATGCCAATTCATGTCTAAAAAGTATCAAGAACTTATTTTTAACAAATATATATTATTTCAAAATTAACTAACTAAAATTGCTAACAAAATTACAGTTAAGCATTTGCTGTATCGTGTCTTGTCTTCAAATAATCAGAGTCCTTCTAAGCATTACCCATACCAGCTTATATCTATAATGAATGAAAACTTAGTTTTGCAAGAATTTGAGCTAAGTTAACATAAAAATCATAAGTTTTTTCAAAATGATTTGACATTATAATAACTTGGAAAACATTGAAAAAACTGAAAATATTTACCTTAATTTTGTCAAATTTCCCCTTCTATTCTCAGCAAAAAGAAAATTTAAAAAGACATATTGAAGGTAAAAACACACATAATTTTACTAAGCATAACTATTTTACAACATAAACTTAAAAGAATTTTACAAAAACTTAAACTACAAACTAAGTAAACTAAAACTAAACTTAGAACTACATTTTTACAAAAGGAAATAAAAAATTCTCACACGGAGAAGGAGTGAAGAATCCATGCCATGGAGGGTTATTTATAGATGAGAAAATTTGCTATCTAAATAAATTTTTTATTATTTTAATTATTTTTTATTATTTTATTGGGATATTTTTTATACAAAATGAGTAGGATCTAGTTTGAGTGATATAGAAATTTTTGAATAACAATTGTTTCTGCCCACTTCTCTTTTGAATTAGATTTAGATATGATTTTATTTGATTTTTTTTTACGTTTTTTTTTTCACCTTTTCTTCCTCTATAGAGTGCATTTTTCACTCTATAATCACGTGGATTGTTAATACCAGATGGTCAATGGAGAGCCATCAGATGCGTAGACCAATGATTAAGCGAATGACGTGGATTGAAGTGTTGGAGTATGGGGTCAATGAAAAGGAGTAGAAACGTTAGATCTGGCGTGGTATGCTAATCCTACAGCTAATAAAAAGGGAACGCGTATGATATGATGCACCAAATTTTGAGAAGAAACTGACAGCTCTAGGGGACACATGGACTGTCTAGGTCGTCAGGGCAGTTTGATCCAACGGCTACAGACGTGCCAGTGTTATTCTTTGAATTTATTTTCTTTTTTGATTTCTTGAGCATTTGAAGTCCATTTTATCCTTTTTACGTCATTTTTCCCCTTTTTTTTTGGTAAATTTCAAATCTATGATGAAATAAACAAATTAAAATTAATTATTATATAAACATAATCTTTACAATAATTTAAAAATATTTATTTTATAATTAAAATACACAAAACTCGCTAAAAATTAATAAAAACTTCTAAAATTAACAAACCTTAATAAATATATTATTTAAGACTCCAAAAATTTTTAAAAACTATTAAAAATAGTCTAAAATATACTTATATACTCAAAACTTATTCACAAATATTTTAACACTTAAAATAAAATTACACAATATTATTTTTTGGTTTTGATTATTTGCAGACTAAACAATTATTTAATAAACATAAATAATTTTAAAAATTACTAAAAATATTATTAAACATAAAACACACTAAAAATATATTTTTAAATATGTTTTCATACAAACATACTAAAATACTAATTAAAATACCAATGCTATAATTAAGGGATTTAATGAGAAATATGAATGCAAAATAATTTATTTTAGCTTTAAGAAATGTGCATTTTCATAGTTTCATCATACCCTTTAACTAGCTCATTGCTAGCCCTAAGCAATTAAAGGGATAAAACATGAAAACATACCAAATGATTGATTTCTTAAAAACTTGTGACGTCTTGCAGAATGTCCTCATGAATTGTTACAAAATCATTGCTTAAAATAAAATGCAAATATTATGTAAGTTTATGCTTTATTTCAAGAGTATGTCTCATATTTAAGATAGATTTTCACGTATGTGTATGCTATTTTATCACTAATCATTGCATACAAACCAGATAAATTTATAGTAATATAGGCTAATTTGTTTTTATAAAATCTCATAACTTTGTTTTTATTCCTTTCTCCACTAATGTAGAAGAACAATAAATTAAGGATCATTAGGAGTTTATTCGGTTTGTAATGTAAGGCGAGGGTAAAAAGGTAAGATGAAAGATAAATTTGAAACTTGATTCACTAATAAGGCACTTACAGTATTCTTGAACCCTTGAAATATACAAATTATTTCCTAAGTAACAAATCCATACTTGAAGTAAACTTTCATTTGTCATCCCTTTTTTATTCCTTGTTTTTTTACTTTTTTTTATAATTTTTTTTATTTTTTTTGAATTTATAAACGTACAGAATAAACAAACTTGCTTTCATAACACTTCTTGTCCTCTCATAATATTATCATTACAAAAAATACATAGGTTACATATGCCTAATGAGTGAAAGGTAAAAATATAGGATATGAAATTATTAAAAAAGCTAAGCTTAAAATATATAGGTGACAAAGAAAATAGAACATTAAGCACAACAAGGTGACTAAGGATATAAAATGTATACAATTAAGCTTGAAAGGCTCAAACAATCTAAAATTGGTCTAAATTATATTCGTAACTTAATATTATCTAGGATTGTACCTTGAAAGGGATTCAAACAAATTATATAATTTTATACAAACAAACTAGATTATATCAACATAAACAATCTCTAAATTAGTATAACAAATCAAAGTTTAAGACTTAGTGCTCAAATTTTGGGAAAAATCAATCTAAATATAAGGCTAACAGAAGAAACTAACATAAGCTTAAACAATATTTGAATCTTATAACAAGCAATGATACAACCATGTTTCTTCATTGAACAGGAGACACTTTAAAAAATAAAAACAAAGAAAACAAATATTTACAAACATTTTTTTAGATTTTTCAAATTTTTTGATTTTTTTAATTTTTAGTTTTTTATCAACATGCAGATGTTGACAAACTCAACAGAATGAAATATGCAATAAACATGATTAAGATATGTTTCAAGAATACTAAAGACTTCATAACTCAGCTATCCTAATCATGTATGTATGCACACAACATAAATAACATAAGCATAAATGAAAATATATAAAAGATTACATTCTTGGACTAAATTGAGATGTATTTTAGGATAAACTCGTTCACTTAGCCATCTCGACATTAAACAAGAATCTTAAAAGTTTTAAAAACAGTACACCATTTTTTTTTAAATTTTTCTCAATTTTTTCATTTTTATACCCTTGGTTTTAGAATAAGTCCCATTTTAAACACACAAAAATATACTCAAACTTGAAAATTTTTGGCATAAATTTGAAAAATTTTGGCACAAATCCTCTCCCTCAACCTAAATTGAATATTGTCCTTAATTTTTAATAAGATTAAGTAAAAAGAGCAATAATATATATATATATATATATATACAAGAGCAGTTATTCAAAACACACAAAGAAAAAAATAAACAAAATATAAGTAAATATGCTGTAGGTAAAACTAAAAGATCAAAGAGTTTAGAGAGAGATCCAAATCTCATTTGCACTTCCTATTGAGCTTTGAAGCAATGTTTGCCTGGGAGTGATGACTTACATTTGTTTGAGCAATTCCTTAACAATAGGTGCAAAGATAAAAATCTTTCTTGTTGACTCTACAAGAAAGTTTTTTTTCTATAGCATTATCTAGAAAACTTAAAACACCATCAAATAAACCATTAACATTAAGTACACCTATTGGCTTATTTACAATACCTAATTAATTCCAACTAGCTATGACAAACATTTATTCTAGAGTTCCTAGACCTCCTGATAAAACAATGAAAACATCTGAGTGATGAATCATAAGTTTTAAATGCACACAGATATTTTTGACAATTTTCTTGGTTCCTATAGTTTCACCACAAAGATTATTTTGAACAAGAAAATGAAGTATAACACGTAGGACTCCTTCTACTTTGGCACTGACTATGACGGTTCTCATTAAACCAAGACTACCACCTCCATACACAAGGGTTATCTTATTCTTAGCCAAGACTTTCCCTAAATGGAATGCATCATTTAAATAGTTAGTACCCTTTTTTGGATTTGAACCACAAAATATACGGATGTTTTTGAAACTCAAAGATAACTGGGATGAGGATTCCATAATTGTTTCTAAGAAACTAAAACTGTTTTTTTTATAGAATTTTATGTTATTTTTCATGACTTAAAAACTTTTTACATTGCTTTGAGTAAGACTCTAATGACGAATGAGATATAACACATGATCAAATGTGAAGAAAGACAAATGGGCAGGTGAAAACAGATGAAGATAGATGGACAAATATGACAAAAGTGATTCAACTATAGAACTTTTTGAATATTAGCTGACAAAAACTATTATTTTGAAAAATTAAACAAAATTATACAACTTTTGACAAAATGGGACAAAGCCAAAACGTATATGACACACCAAATATTTACTGAATAATGCATTTGATAGATAAGATAAAATATTAAAAGCAAATAAGACAAACATAATAATTAAACAAAAAACTACTATAATGATAAAAAAAATCTTTTTTTATGTTTTTTCTTAATTTTTTTCTGAAGAAAATTTATTTAAGAATAAATAAAATCTCATGTTGATTAAAATATGTTTCCAAAAAATCCATTACTCAACCATTTGATGATTTTTCATTAAAGTTCATATCTCATTTAGTTTCTCAACAATTTTTTTTTTTAAAAAAATAAAAATACACAAAAACTAAAAATACTTTACTGATTTTACTTAGGACCAGAAAGACCAGGTGACATTTTCCTTCTCACATTCTTGTGAATTGAACAATTGGATCTTTTAACATCAGATTCATTAGACATTCTTTTTTGCATGAAACTGAGGCAAAAGTTTACAAATGGTTCTTTAAACATAACTATCATGATGATCTACAAGAGAATCTAGAAGATCATTTAAGTTTTCTTTTAAAAGCTCATCTTTATAGAAAAGTATTTTATCCTCCATATTTACAGACATAGGACCTTTTGACTTGCACCTATGCTCACAATTTTGATGAGAATAATTAGGACATTGAAATGTTATAGTTTAGGCTCTTCTTTTCCTAGCACAAAGACTTGTACCCAATTTAGGGAGACCTTTATTTGTAACATCATTAGGATGAATAAGACCTTTTATATATATTTTTATATCAATTGGAAAATTAAAACGAGAAAGGACCCAAAGACGAGTGATTCAAGCTTTGTCCTTCTTGCTAATTTCTTTCTGACAAAGGGAAGGAAATTATTTCTTCAGGTTATCATATTTAGGATTCAGGATGAGAGAGAAAAAGATATTCTTGAGAGTGAATTGAGAATTGTGAGAGAGATTGAAGTGCTTTGAGTGGTTTGAGAGCTTTCTAGAAATTTTTGGGGAAATACTTTGAAGATGTAGAGAGATGACAAAGATAATTTGAGAGCCTAGAGAGAGAAAAAATTTTAGAGAGAGAAAGTCTTAGAATTTTGGGCTTGGATGTACAGTGAATGGTTTTATAGACAAAGGACGTGGTATTGTTTAGACACGGGAAAAACTTTTCTAACACATGTGAAAGGTTAACATGGGTTGGGCCAAACAGTTACTGGCTAAGTGATCTAAAAATGGTGAAAAACAACAACACTTATTTGCAAAGGAAAAGAAAATATTTTTAAGATTTTAAAATTTTAATTTTTTTTTGTTTCTTTATATTCTAAAGAGAAATTGTAAAATTAAAAAAAAATTCATTTTAATCATTTCATTTAAATGTGTTTCTAGAGGCTATTGATACAAAGTACCAACTAATAAAACTTGATTATATCATCCATAACCTCAATCACGTAATTGAAATTTTCAAAAGAAAATTTCCAATTTTTATGCACATCAAATTATTACATTACAAAAGAAATGATAAAGAATAATCAAAAAGTGGTTTTCTCCTATAAAAAGTGTCAAAGGATACTACATATGAGTTCTATGTGATTGTGCCCTCAAGACTGGCAAAATGTAAAACATTTGAACTTGTCTGACTTGAATTCATTTTGTAGTCTTGGTAAGTCCCTAAAAATGCTAGAGGTGGTGGAGAAGGTGGGGGCCATATAGGATCTTAGTAAGAATAGTTTTTGGTGAACTCTTATGGCAGCTAAGGTTGAGAATCTAGGCCTAAGAGTGATGATTGTTCCTCTTCTATAGCTAAGTCTTATTTATCTTCCACACATTCCTCTCCTAACGATTTTTCCTCAATATAGGTGGGTTCCAAATGTTCCTCATTTATAGCTGGGTATACTTTTTCTTCGTCACCTAATGATTCTTCTTCAAACAACTCAAGAGGCTACTTAATTAGCTTAGCAGGTTCTTCTAAGTGACAAGTTTGTGCTAAGATAAAGGAAAAAAAAGTATAGAAAAAGTAAAAAGTAAAAAGGAAAAAGTTAGAAGTTATATTAGATAGGTAGACAGTTAGAAGTGTTGGAAATATAAAATTTATAGATTAGAAAGAAAAACAAAGTATAGAAAAATAAATTGTAAAAATATAAATATATATATGCAATAATAAGGTGGGTTATCTAGCCATATATATATATATATATATATGTGTGTGTGTGTGTGTGTGTGTGTGTAATATACTAACATATTATCCTTATGTCTGTATGATCTCTGGTAATGGCGCTAAAAACTTGTTCGGATCTAAAAGTGTAAGTATAATATAACCTCAAGTATAAAGTTGTCTAAGTAAGAAAGCTCACTGAATTTGTGGTCGATACCTCAAAGAAAAGATGTTGCAAATATCCAATGTATCAGTTATATTAGATCCAGTTGAAAAATTTGAGGATTAAAGTTAATTATTTACAATTTGTTTATAATATTTACAGATTTTAATTTTTCTATTTTTTTAGATTTTTTATGATTTTTGGAACCAAAACAACAAGAAATATGACTTAAATTAGAATAGTAAACAGAATTGTAATAATAAGTGCAAATTAACTTAGAAGAAACAACAATAAGGATTAAAGATTCTATTCTGGTAATTAACTTAAATATGCTTTAGTTCTTCTAAAATTATTATTAAAATTATTTAAGTATGCAATATGTTATCTTTTGTCTACAATAAATTAAGAGTTATGAAGCATTTACTGTGCCAATTTATGTTTATAATGCATCAATATCATTTTTAACAAATATGAATGATTTTAAAATTAATCAACAAAATTTACAGTTAAGCATTTACCTTGCCATTCCCTATCTACAAATAATCAAAGTCTTCTTAAGCATTACACGTGTCAGCTTTTGTCTACGATGAATCAAAACTTAGTTTTGCAAGAATTTGAGCTAAGTTAATATGTAAATCATAAGTTTTCTAAAAATAATTTGACATTATAATAACTTAAAAAACATTGAAAAAATTAAAATTATTTAACTTAATTTTACTAGAATTTTCCCCTCTCTCTTCTACAAAAAGGAAATTTAGAAAGATATATTAAAGGTAGAAACACACATAATGTTACTAAGCATAACTATTTTACATTATAAACTTAAAACTATTTTACAAAAATTTAAACTAGAAACTAAAAAAACTAAAATTAAACTTAAAACTATATTTTTACAAGAGGAAAGAAATTTTTTACAAGGAGAAGAATTATACATGCCATAGAGGGGGTACTTATAGGTGAAAAATTCACTAGTTACATAATTTATTTATTTATTATTTTTATTATTTTACTGGGATATTTTTGATGCGAAGTGAGTAGGATGTAATTTGAGTGATTTAGGATTTTTTGAATAAAAATTGTTGCTGCCTACTTCTTTTTTGAATTAGATTTCGATATGATTTTATTTGATTTTTTACATCGTTTCTTTTTTTTTTTTCTCTCTTTCACGTTTTTTGCCTTTAGAGAGTGCATTTTTCACTCTATAGTCAGATGGATCGCCAGTACTAGTGGACAAGGGAGAGTCGTCAGATGCATGGACTAACAACAGAGTGAACGACATGGATTAAGGTGTTGGAGTGCAGGGTCAACGAGATAGAGTAGAACTGTTAGATCTAGCGTGGTATGCTAATCCTACAACTGACGAGAAGGGAACATGTATGATGCGATGCACCAAATTCCAAGAAGAAACTGATAGCTATAAGGGATATATGGATGGTCTAGATCATCCACCCGGTTTAATCCATTGGCTACAATGCGCCACGTGGCATTCTTAGGGTTTATTTTCTTTTTTTACTTCTTGAGCATTTAAAGTCCGTTTTTGCCCTTTTTGCTCCATTTTTCTTGCAAATTTTAAATCTATAATACGATAAACAAAGTAAAATCAATTATTTTACAAACATAATTTTTACAATAATTTAAAAGTATTTATTTTACAATTAAAACACATAAAACTCATTAAAAATAAATAAAAACTTCTAAAATTAACAAACCTTAATAGATATGTTATTTAGGACTCAAAAATATTTTTAAAAATTATTACAGATATTATAAAATATATTTGTAGACTTAAAACTTATTTACAAACATATTAAGACTCAAAATAAAATTACACAATATTATTTTTACAGTTTTGATTATTTACAAACTAAACAATTATTTAACATGCATAAATGATTTTAAAAATTACTAAAAATACTATTGAATACAAAAACACACTATCTAAAAACATATTTTTAAACATATTTTCGTACAAATACACTAAAAATACTAATTAACACACAAATGCTATAATTAAAAGGATTTACTGAAAAATGTGAATGTAAAATGATTGATGTTAGCCTTAATAAATGTACATTTTCACAGTCTCATCACCCATATGCAACCATCTAGAGCATCACTAGTGTTGTAAATATAGGTCGATGACCCTTCATATGGAGGCTATAGGGAAATGAGGGTTGGGCCATGTTGATAGAGGAAATATATGACCTAGTCTCATCCTATAGCCCTATAGGCCATATACGGGTTGTGCCATACTTTTTGTATGAATTTTCCTTGCAAAAAAGGATGTGTTAGTAAGTGTAGTCATGTCCTTACATAGGTCGGTTCGACCGAACACCAAACTAAAAAAGACTGGCCATGAGTCAACCTATCTTGTCACTAGGTGAATTATTTGGCCTAATTGTCATCTTTCCCTAAGTTTCTTTAGGGTAGTTTATTTTTTCAAAGTTTCCCTTGTTGACTTTAGCTTTACTAATTATTAAATTACATGAATTTTTAAAACACATTGTGATTAGCATCTATATTGTGGAATAAACATGTATAAACACATAGAGATTTTAGTCTCATTTGATATTAAAATGTAGGGCTAGACCAATAATTTAGTTTTGTATTTTAGCTACAGACACAATTTTTATCTATATATATTTTTATGGAGAATCACAATTTACTAACGTTACACTAATAGAAATTTAGGAAGAGATGATTATCTTTTGTTGAAATCTAGTAGATCTAAGGGGTGTGACTTGTCGAACTAGCATACGTGTAAGTATCTAATTTGGTAGTACTAATATTTAGGGGTAGAGCCTGGAATTTTTTTAGGAGATGTGAATTGAACAAAAGTTTTTAAAAGTTTTAGAGTCTAAAAAACTGTGAATTTATAGTGAAACATAGTAGAATTTGGATTTATTTGATATTTTAAGTTTGAAACATATGTACTCGAAAATCAAAATTTAGGGTATAGTTTAAATATTTAATAGGATTAATATGAATGTTGTAATTAAAAAAATAGAGGGGAACAAACAAGGGATAAATTTGTCAAGAATTTAAGTTTTGAGGAAAATTCTTTAAAGAATGCTTGAGCTTTGGGCGGCATGGGGCAAATTCTCCAAAGATCCCATTGGGCCAAAGGGGCAACTACCTCGAGGCCTTAGCTACCTTCGCCCCTAGATGTTGATGTGACTAGAGCACCTGATAAAAAAGAAGCTTCTAGAGGACCTCCAATGAAGTATTGGAGATGATTAAGCTTAAAATGAGTTGAAAAAAGTGATTGTTAGGGCTCACTCCATTGCTAAATGACCACAGTTCTAGAGTAAGATCAAGAGAACACAAAAATATGACAATGAAGGAACTAATGTAAGTAGAAATGATAGGACGAGTAATCAACAATTTATGGAGATTTTGGTTTATAGAGTAGAGACAAAGCTGTCTCTATCAAGGGCTAGAAGCAAAGCTACCTCTAATGTTAGATCTGGGTTATCTTCATTAGATGGAAAAGGAAAGTCTAGCGATTGTCGCTAAAGGAATGAAGCTTTGAGATCCTCTAGTTTTCTAAAAACATACTCCAGAGGCAAACAAAGGTCATCTCTAGTGTCGAGCTTGAATTGCCGAAATAGAAAATTGAAGGTTTGAAGATGCCTAAAGGTTGTGAGAGGTTTTGATGAAGCTCCTAAGGGTTTTGGGAACAGTCTTGTAAAACTTAGAAAGGCTAAAGAAGTGTCAGAGGAGGGACTTAATCTATGGCAGCAGCAACAAGCAATTTTCTAAAAAATCTCCAAGTTCAAAAAGCATGGACTTGGAAGAAGAAGAGGAAGACTTTTGAAGTTTTTTAAAAGTAAAAATCGTGCAAAATAAATGGGCAAAAGTCTATATAAATTGGTATTTTTAAGGGTGAATGTGAAGGGTATTTATAGTCAAGGCTAGAGACTTATTCTGGAGAGGGTGCCTATGTGCTTTGACAGCGCTTGTTGTGCTCCATTCCCTTTGTAGCAAGCGATGTCAGGTGCTTTCATGGTTTGAATTTAGGGCTAGTTGAAAATGGCATGCATTAATGGGTAACTCTAGATTTTGTGTTGAACCATTGACCCTTCTCTAGGCCAAATGCTCCTAAAGGAGTTTGACCAGGATAGACTCTCTATTTTTAGATGTTTTACACATATGATATTTCCTTCGGCATCTATTTTCACTACGCATAAGACGTTTGACATGTTATCAGAGCACTTTCAAAAAATTCACGCTCGAGGTACTCTCGGATGCATACACATGATGCCTCCTATGGTGAGCTTGCAACTTGGACAAAGGCACATATTGTCATGATTAGAACTCCTCCGAAGACAGACGTTGGATGCTCTAAAGTCAAACTTGGTGCTTCATCACCAGGTTTTGGAGGTGCACACTAGGTGCTTTGTTGCCTAATAGGAGAAATACACTTGATGCTCTAGAGGCACACCTGGTGCTCCATTGTTAGGCTTTCTTGGCATGTATTGCTACATAAATGACTTTTGGGCCTAGGTTTCAACTCCTTGGGCTAATCTAATGCAAATAGAGACTTTCTAGACATTTCTGAGGCAAAAGGAGGCTTTTTGGGTTTTTTTTACCATCACCCATTTACTCTGGTTCAACAAACTCTAAAATCCTCCCAAGTAAGATTTAAAATCAAATAAAATTAAAATAAATGGGCCCATCATTTAGCTATTCATGGCTTATCAAATTACGACCCACGTGAGTTCCTAAGCATGGCTTAGATCTATAAAGCTGCAAGACAAGAATCTTAGGCTTGGGTCTTCAAAGGGGTCTTGTACAAAATCGACCATTAACATCTTTGAACATCATTAAAACTTGTAAAGGCACTTTTAAGCACATTTAATGATAGCTTTAAACAAAAATGTCATAGATGTGCAACATACGATGATGTTTTCCATGTAAGGTCATTAAATATGTATCATATAATCTCAAATTTGTAAGAGCGTCGTTAGAAAATAAGCGTCAATTTTTTATCGAATAGAATTAGGAATTTTTTTTTGAAATAAATTCTCTAAATTATACTCTTGTGTTGTTCCAACATGAAGATGTCGCATTCTCACTTTATTTATGTAAAAGTGTTGAAAATTTTTCTTTCTTCAATATTATTTAAATTTTGTAGAGAAAAAGGGAGGAGCTCTAAAAATATGAGTTTTTCTCCTGTAACAAATGAAAAGTACATGGAGCACATATGGGCTAATCATTGTCACTAATAAAAAGTAGACTTTAATATGGAACCATAATTTTAGATCCATATTCTATTAGTATATGGTGTTCAATATATAAATTTTTTCTAAATATGCTTCCAGTAAATATTATTTGTAAGAGCAAACCTAACCACCACTTTCTAAACTTTGCAAGTTTCCCATCTAAGTTTTATGTTGAACTTCAAGTTTATAGATGACGCAATTGGGCGCTCATAGTGGGCTTCACCTCATTGGTATTATTTATTTAATCTAATTTATTCTCATCAAATAAATAGGAATAGCTTAATTATCAAAATTTCAAATTGAGTGGGTTTTATATAATTGTTGGAGACTTCTTGGATAAAGACTACTACAGAAAGTACTCATGTTTCAACTTCCTCTATGTAAATTTTTTGAAACGTGATATTCTTCTCCATCTTTTTCTCTCTTTGTCGTTCCAAGGGGATTTTTTTTTTTTTTTTCATCTTGGAAATCTGCAACTGTTCAAATAACAACCACACTCTGAGCATTGGCAACATGATTAGAACGTGATCATGGAATATTGTGGGGGTTATCGTGATAGCTTTTGAAATAATGTCTATCAAATGGAATATATACACTTCCAACAGTTTAAATGAAAAGTAATGAAGGATTTTTTTAAAACTCAGTACGTCAATAAATAAGCAAAGCATATACATATAAAAGGAAAAAAATGAATTTTGTGAGCACAAATCAAATAGAAAAACTAATTAGAAACATATAAGAATGAAAATGATATTTAAATCGGATGACATTTAAAAAAAAATATTTAGTGCAAACAAAAACAAAATGAAAAATAAAGAAAATGAATGACCAACTAAAAAAAAAAAAGGAAACTATCGTTTACATTCTCAGCCAAAAAAAAAAATTTTTGACAGAGGCAAATTAAAGAGAATATTACATTAGAGTATATGTGAAAGTATAGTATTTAAGAGTGTTGTAAGAAAAAAGGAAAGTTAACGTAAGATAAATACTTATAAGGGGTACATTTGAAAAAAAAAATAATTTTAGATGAATAAAAAATATTTAATAAGAGGGTACATTTGAGAAAAGATTTTTAATGCTCCATAAATCATTTTGATAAGGCATATTTTAAAATATAGGATTAAAAATAGATGCACCGAAGTGCACATGACAATTAATATGTATGTTTCGGGGCAACATATAAACACATGTAACATATTTAAGAAAAAAAATTATTTCATGCAAATGAAATTGAAAACTATTATGGTGTGTATATGAGAAGTTTAAATATAGAGGGCAGCGTTAAAAATAAAAAAAAAAATAAAAAAGATAAAAAAAAAACCCTTCAATGTAGATATTACAAGGAAACAAAAAAGATGTGTTGTCGGGTCATGTGCTAGACCTAGTCGGGTCATCGAGTTAAACCTGGTCGGGTCTTGGACCCAAAAAGGCCCCATGAACACTCTCAGCCCATATTGCCCTATGTATTTTAGAAGCTTCTTTCTAGATGATACCTGAGAATGATAAAATGATCTATTTACACTTATGTTTAAATTAGAAGATCTCTAGGATAGCGATAAGCACTTAAACTGATCATGATCTACTGAATCTAAGATATTCATAAGAGATAGATCCTACAAAAGATCACAGTGGTGATATTTAGCCAATAGGAGATAAGATTATCATGTATTTGAATTTAAATTAAGCTTAAGGAGTAAAGCATTGACCATTCCCAAGTATTATAAATAGAGGCCAGTTCTAGAGAATTGCCTAAGTCCAATTATTGGCACAAACCCTTTGTATTCTTATTTTCTCACAGTGAAACCTTACTACCTAAGAACACTCAAAGTGGACGTAGCTTTCAATTAAGGTGAACTACTATAATTCTTTGTATTTTTGTTATTATTTACTTTACTACTTTTATTACTTTGTTCGAGAGTAATTATCACAGTGAGGAATTGAGAGATTCTTATGTGATGAATGTTGCCCATCATCAATTGGCATTAGAACAAGGGCCAAAGGATTTTCCAACCTTTTTCCATAAAAAACCTCCAGTTGTTTAAATGACAAGAACTCATACTGAAGAGAATAACTAGAACCAAAATGACTATCAAGGTCAAAATGATAAAAACAATAATGCTACCTAAGTTGGAAGATAGGATCCACCTCCACCACATCCTATGGTTGACAACCAAAATTGAATGCCCCTGCTCGAAGATGCATCACCCAACCCGAATGCAGCCTTACAGGCTCAAATTAGGACCTTGACATAGAATTATGAGTAGTTCATGTCTTCTTTTCAATGCATGGAGATCGTCTTAAAAAATCTTACACGGCCTGCGCATAATAATAATCCCTCATCGACACCAAGAGACAGAGTGAATCTATAGGAAGGAACTGGGGATTCTGATGATGTGTAATCACACCAAGCACAGGCATCAAGAATGCAAGGAAGCAAGAAGAAAAGGGCATAGAGAAAGTGCGCACAAGAAGACGTGCAGCTTGAGAAAGTGCATGGGCACAAAATAAACCAAGATTGCGAAGGACTACCACCTTTGGCACTATGGGAAGGAGCACCTTCAAGCTCTATAAATAATGGGAGGAATGGAGGACGAGGATAGAAAAACCTCTTAAACCAAATCTAAGCTTGGTAGGCTAGAAGCCAGGATATCGACAAGTCAGTAGTAAGTCTTCAAGAGCCTCTTAGGCTGGTGAAAAATGTCAACAAGTGGGAGGCTAAGTAGGGTTATTAGACTCTTAATCTTGATAACCTAGATGGACACCTATTCACTAAAGAAATGATGGCTTAATCCTTGCCACCCAAACTCAAGCTACCAAATATTCTCCTATTTGACGGTAAAGGAGATCCAGATAATCACACCTAGCTCTTCTATTCCCACATAAGTCTACATGGGGCCTCTAATGCCATTAAGTACCAAGCATTTGATGCAACACTCAACGGACTAGGAAGACGGTGGTTTAGGAATTTAAGACCATAGACCACCACATGCTGGAAAGAATTATACACAGCTTTTGTTACCCAATTCATGGGAAGAAGATTGTAGCAAATGCCTTGAGAAAGATTCCAAGTGATTAAATAAGGGCCTATCGAGTCTTTAAAGTCCTTCATTGACCTACACCGAAGAGATGGCTTTAGTATAGAATTGCTCAGAGGACGCTACCTTGACATTAGTCCTTCTGTGTTTACAATAGGGAGCCTTTAAATTTTCCTTGCACAAGAAGCCTCCAATATCATGGCCTGAGTTCTTATAAGGGGCTCAAAAGAACATTAATATGGAACAGGCAGCTCGGTTATTAGTAGATGTAGTGGTTTGATATTACATTCTAACACAAGCATCAATAACGGGTTAGCAGCCAGCATAGTAGGCACATAACTAGAATAAGGGGAAGAACAATGGAAAAAGGAAGAGCTAAAATGGTGGAAATGATAATCAGAATGCTAACAACTATTATCCTCTGCCAGCACCTACACCGGCCTTACCTCTAGCCTCGCCTATAGCATAGCTAGAACAGGCCCCAGCTTAAGGAAATAAAATGCAAAGGAGCCCTTATTAGAGATATGAAATGTATACGGAGCTCAATACTAATATTGAAGAAATTTATAACCAGATGCAAAACCCTAATATACTAAGAAGGTCAATTCCAATAAGGAAAGATCCCATTGAGGGAAATCAAAATAAGCACTACAGGTTCTATAGAGAGGTCAACCATAACACTTTAGAATACACTGACCTGAAGGATGAGGTAAAAGATCTTATCAGGAGACGCTACTTGCAAGAGTATATCTAAGAAAATTATTTAGGCGGCGTACGGGCTAAGCAAAACAACCCAGCTTCACAAGGAAGAAACACTCAACCACTAATAAAAGTAATTCGCACTATCCATGATGCACCGTATTTCGGAGGAAATTTTAGGCGATCTTCTATATTCAAGAGGCCAAATGCAAGCCCTTCCATAATTATATGAAGGTAGACGAAAGACCATCCAAGGTACCAAGAAGAGTCAGCAATAGAAATAAACTTCCCTAAGGAAGATGCCCAAGAAATTCACTTTCCTCATAATAATGCATTGGTAGTGTTAGCCTTGATTGGCAACCATGAAGTTTACAGGGTCTTCATTGACAATGGAAGCTTAGTGGACATTCTCTACACAAATATGTTGGACCAAATATAGATTCCTAGGACTTAGTTGATGCCCTACTTATAGTCGTTGTATGGTTATAGCGTCGCTCCAGAGCTCTACTCATTACTATTAGTACCCGACCAAATGCCTCAATCATAATGTCAAACTTCATAGTTGTTAAGGAAGGGACCCAATATAACGTTATGATAGGTAGACCAACCTTACAAGCCCTCAAGGCTATCTCCTCCATATACCATCAAGTGGTAAAATTTTTAACTGAAAAGAGGGTAGGAGAGATAAGGTGACCTGTACGAGGCACAGACCACATACTCTGATTCAATTTGAGACTATGAATACCCTGAGTTATGATGATGGTGGACCATGCACCTCCACCAAATGAAATAATTGATGATGACGACCTGAGCAAGATATTGAAGATAGGGACCGAGCTCGGTGCTAGACACCGTGTAAATTTAATATCGTTCTTGAAAAGTAATCTTGATGTCTTTACTTAGACATATGATGATATGAAGGGTATCTCCTTATAGATTATTTACCACCAACTTTATGTATCCGTCGAAGAGATAGAAAAAAATGCCGTTGAATGGGGAAAGGTATCATGCTTTATGTGAGAAAGTAGATAGGTTGATCAAAAATAAAACCATAAGAGAAGCCCATTACCCACCTGGGTAGCAAATCTAGTCCCTGTAAGAAAGCCAAATGGTAAATGGTGTACCGATATAGACTTAATAAAGCATGCCCAAAAGTTAGCTTTCCTTCACAAAAGGTAAATAAGTTAGTAGATGCAAAAGTAGGTCATGAGATGATTAGTTTTATGGATGCATACTCTGGATATAATCGAATCCCTATGCATGGCCAGATGAGGAGCATGTAACATTCATTACTGACCGAGGTTTGTATTGTTACACAAAGATGCCTTTGGATCTCAAGAATGTAGGAGCCACATATCCGAGACCGCTAAATAAGAAGTTTAAAAACAAGATTGGAAGAAACATGGGTCTACATGGACTATATGCTGGTGAAAAGTCAAAATGCTTATACACATATTACCGACCTCAGAGAAGCATTAGAGATTCTTAGGAAGTGTAACATGAAGGTCAACTTTCAGAAGTGTGCTTTCGGAGTAGCTTTGGAAAAATTTCTTAGTTTTATGGTGAATCAACACGGTATAGAAGCAAACCCTCAGAAGATCAAAGCTCTCATTGAAATGGAATCCCCAAAGAAGACAAAAGATATGCAGAAGCTTACCGAATGTGTGGCCGCATTAAATTGTTCTATTTCTCAGGCAACATATAAGTGCATTCCTTTGTTCATCACTCTTAGTGGGGCTAACCCTTTCAAGTGGACTCCTAAGTATGAGGAAGCATTTCAATAGGTTAAAATCTATCTCGATCAAGCACCTATATTTTCTAAGGCATTTCCTAGTGAGAAACGATATTTATCTAGGTGTTTCATAACATGTCATAAGTTTGATGATCATCATAGAAGAGAACCTTGTCCAGCTGCCTGTTTATTATGCCAGCAAGTGCCTCCTAGATACAGAAACCAAGTACACTGACATAGAAAAACTTGCACTTGCTCTATAATGTCTTCACCAATAACCCCCTTAGACAAGCACTCTAAAAGCTAGACAATTCAGGTGGTTAATAAAGTGGGTAGTGGAACTGAATGAATTCGACATTAACTATGTCCCAAAAAAAGTAATAAAGGCCTAAGTGTTAGCAGACTTTGTAGTAGAATTCACTGCCTGACTAAACATTGAAGAGATGAAAGTGAAACCAAAGCTTCCCAAGTGGAAGTTGTATGTAGATGGCTCATTGAATAAACAAGGTGCTAGAGTAGGAGTTATATTAGTAAGCCCTAAAGAATGCAAGATCACCTCGGCAATCAGGTTTTAATACAGGGCATCCGAAAATAAAGCTAAGTACAAGGCTATCCTTGCTAGATTACAACTTGCTAGACATATGGAGGTAAGCTTGGTCACTGTCTATAGCGATTCAAAGGTCGTGGTAAGCCAAATTAACAGAGATTATGATGCTAGAGGAGAACGAATGGCTACATACTTGAATAAGGTGAGAAATGAAGTACAGAAGCTCGAATGCTAAGAGTTCATCAAATACCTTAGGTAGATAATAACAACATTGACACATTGGCAAGGCTTTCCACAGTTAAAGACTTTGAGTTGCTAAAAATCATACCACTCGAGCTACTAGAAGAACTGATGATTCAAAATCAAGAGCTGGACTATATGCTCCCCATTATTGCACCTGATAGTTAGATGGCACCAATTTATAACTTCGTGAAGATTGTAGCGTTGCCTGATGACCGAGATGAAGCAAGAAGTTTGAAGTATAGGGTAGCTCAGGACTTAACACATGACGATGTTCTTTTACTATTGAGGAAATTCTACGCCACTACTTAGATGCTTAGATAAAGAGGAGGCCTATAACATTTTGAAAGAAATCTACAATGGAGTTTGTAGAAATCATATCGGGGAAGTCACTAGCATACAAAGTCCTATAACAAGGATACTACTGGCTGACATTGAAGAATAAGGCAATGGAGTATATGCAAAAGTGCAAAAAATATCAAAAATACACTACTATTCATAGGTGGTCTACTAAGCCTCTTACCTCAGTGATTAGCCCTTGGCTCTTTGCTAAATAGGGCATTAATATTATCAGACCACCGCACATTGTAACTCGAGGATATAAATATGCCATTGTAGCTGTGGATTACTACATGATGTAGGTAGAAGTGAAGCCATTGACTATTATATCAAAGCCTAGTCTACAAGCTTCATTTGGAACAACATCGAGTGTAGATATGATGTCCCTAACTATTTGGTCTTGGAAAATGCTAAACAACTCGATAATGCTAAAACAAGGGAGTTTGATGACAGTCTAGGGATCAACAAAAGCTTCTCAGCTCTAATCTACGCTTAAAGTAATGGTCAGGTTGAAGTAGTGAATAAGGTCTTAAAGTACATACAAATGAAGAAGTTTGATCAACTAAAAGGTATATAGGCCGAGGAATTTCCTAAAGTATTATAGGCATATCGGACCACCTCTAGGACATCCATTTGAGAAACTCCGTTCTCAATGGCATATGGAGTAGAAGCCGTATTACTAGTCAAGATTACAACTTTAAGTACCCAAGTTGTCGATTATAATAAGGTCATGAACCAAGAATTGATGAATAGGGAACTGGACCTATTGTAAGAGAAATTTTTAGAAGTACAAATTAGGCAGGCAACATATCAATAACGAGCGGCTCAGTTCCATAACAAAAGGGTCAGAGAAAGAAGCTTCTTGGTGGGTGACCTAGTCCTAAGACGGGTAGCCCAAAATTGATGAAAAGAATACTAGACCTTTAGGACCGATGTAGGAAGGACCATATTGTGTTCGAGGAATTGTCAGACCAGGCACATATTACCTTAAATATCTTTTAGGTTAGGCAATAGACCACCTATGGAATGTAGCTCATCTCAGGCCATATCATCAGTAGGCCATTGTATCATTTATATTTTTGTTTTGTGGGACTTTAGAAGGCAACGTATTTATGTCTTTTTCCCATTTAAGAAATTAATAAGTTTTTTTATGTTATTCAATAAAATTATTTTTGCTTTACTTTACAAACTTTGTGTCTAATGCCAAAGCACCATGCTTAGCTAAGAACATAGGCAACTCATTGTAGAGAGTATATTACCCTAAGCCAAAGCTAGACAGTCAGTCTCGGTTACTTGTACTTTGCTAAAAAATGCTATATATTGAACATAAAGAGGCATGGTGATCTAAGTTATATATGTTTATACATAAAGACCAAAGAAGATACCAAGCTCGACTATTTCACCCATGTGTCAAATCAGAACTAAAGATGTAGTCAACTTAGCCAACTTATAAGCTTGGTTATTAGCTCGGTTATTTACACTTGTGCAAAATGATTATAAGTTAAAATTAAAAGAGCAAATAAAATCGGCTAATAGTTTAACCTAGTTGTAAAAGTTAGCTCTGATGCTTACACTGTAAATTTTACTAAAATCTAGCCAATTAAAAATGTGAATTATGTAAAAGCTTGGTTATCTATCATACTGGGCATTCACACTTGTAAAATTTTACTAACAAGTCTTTGTTTTGTAGGAAATAAGTCTTTATATTAAGTATACAAAATAGATATACACAAGTCAAGCATAAAAGCCCAAAAGTTTTGGCCTTATGCCCATTACAAAATTAGAAATTAAAAATATGGAAAAGAGAGTGAAAAATTAAACAAGACTAAGATTCTAGAGCAATGGCATCTGTCTTGGTGGCTTCCCTAATGGTCAAATAAGACTAAGATTCTAGAGCAGTGGCATCAGTGTTGGTGGCTTCCTTAATGGTTTCCTTAGCTAGTGTTGTGAGAAAACTTAGATCAAAATTGGGGAACTTCTCGTTAAAAGTAACAATCACTGATTTGATGACTTGAATTCATCAACAGCTTCAGCATAGGTAGAGGCCACTCTCTTCTGGAACTCAGCATCCTTATTTGCCAAAATACCTTCAAGGGTCTTAATCCTCAGCTCAGCTTGGGCAAGGAGCTCTTCAGAATTCTTCTTCTCTTTCAGACAATTCTCCAAATTCTCCTTTGCTATGTCCATTTTTGCTTCGACATCTAGAGCCCTAGTGTTTGCCTTTTCATTCTAATAAACATCAATGGCATGGAGATCCTAGCTGGCAGGAAAAGAGATGAGAGCATGTAAGAAAGAGTACTATCTTAATACTTAGGGAAATGTGAAAAAGAATGAACACCGAGTAGGTAGTCACGTGCCCTCATGTTCCACCCAACTAAGTACTTGTGCTGCGTTAGACTCGTCTTCCCTTATAGGTCGACCCACTTCTGCTTGCTATAATTCTCACAAATGGTCTCCATGATAGAGCTCATCTAAAAGAGGTAGCTAGATATTGTGGCCGCAAGTCATTGGCAAAAACCATGAAGATCGTTTGGGTTTTTTTTGCATTTGGATTTGCTAGTGCCTAAGACTAGAGTTAGAGGAATAGTCATAGCCTAGGAAGGTGGTTGCTTGTTAAGAGCTTTACCACTTGAAGATGAGCCCCCTTTGGACTAGCCTGCTTCAAACTGATTGACTCTAAAAGTATCATGCTTGCTTTTCTTGGTCTGCTTAGTGCCTTGAGAAGATGCACCCAACCTTTTTAACCCTAAAAACTTAGACGCCATATCTGCAGTGAAGGAAAAAGACCAAGTTAACAACGAGCGTGGGCTCGTCAGAAACCGCATCATCACTAGGGCCTACCACAACAACCGTGGATAAAGGGATAGCTAGCTTGGAGTATCCAACGGCTAAGAAATTATAGCTATTAGAGAAAGCCTGGTAAGACTAAAGCTGCTTTAGTGCCTTGAAGGTTGCTTCTATGCGAGCAAGTTCATCCTCATTTAAACTTGGATGAAGAGGTTAAGTATCTACAAAAAAAGAAAAAAGCAAAAGTACGCCTTGGCCTTATATTCCAGAAAAGCAAGGATTAGGTCAAACGATAATGTTTTGAGGCAAAATGTCCCGTAATAGGGATGGGATCCCCATCTCAGTCTAGTGATGTTTTAAAGACCCCTTCAAGGAAATAAACAACTCCTTCTATCTGTGAGTTGATCTTAGCTTCTGAGTGATTAATTCACCAATCTTCAGATTGGTTTCAAGGTAGAAGAAACCGTGCTGAATAGATACAGCCTTTATCATGAACATATAAAGGAATTCCCACATTGTTAGCTTATCGTTTAGGTACATTTTCTAGAGAATATAAGACCCTAATAAAATTCTCCAACCACTGGGATTTAGCTAAGGCAGAGCAATACCAAATTTGTTAAAAATTTTCTTATAAAAAGTGTGATAGGGAAGGAAGACGCCATAGGTGGATAGAGTGTTTGTATAAACGATGATAGTGCCTTCAAGAGGATCTGATGCCCTGTCTTTGGGCCCAAGCATCATATAGCCACAGCTAGATGTATTGAAAGACTCGTGGAATTTCTTGTAAACGACACCATGGCGTTCCTTGGATCGAAATGCAGTTGCCATGAGATTTTCAAAGAACTCATCCTTTGAGGTGAGGAAATGAAGACTCTCTGTCTTAAGGTATGCTTATGGAGCATTTATTACACTTTTAAGACTAGGAGGCATTCTTCCTAAGTGCTTGTCTACTGAGTTAGTCTTGTCCAAGTCCTCATCAGCCATTTCAGGATCTTGAGGATATTCATCAATGTGTCTTATGATTTCGTCAGGGTTAGTCTCTAGAGCAGCATTTTTTCTCAAATCTCTTGCGACTAGGCCTGAGCTGACTCTCCTCAATGAGGGTGCCTTCTAAATCTAGAATTGTAGTGTTCCCTAAGGTGCTGATCTCTTACCATAGTCATATCATAAAACTACGGCTATGCTGGTTTCTTGGCCACTCTAAAGTTCTTTAGTCTTGTTATCTATCAAGGTCAAACAAGAAAAAGCAAGGAAAAATGCTTAAGTCCTAATAGCTGAGAAGCCTTTGTCTCCAAAAGACTACAGTTTTTGCCTAAATATGAACTCAAGAACTAAGTTCATCCGTAAGATTAAAAATCAGTAAAAAACCTAGAAATAAAACACTTCAAATGATTCCAAAAGATGGAACTTTTTATACGAGGACTCACAGACTACTCCGAAAGAGTCAAATGAAAAGATTCAAGTCCAAAAAACATAGCAAAATAAAGCAAAAATCATAGACTAAGTTGAAAGGCCAAAAAGTTACATTTTTTGGATGTTGATTCTTTGAAATAGACGTCACGACTCCTTTGGGCAAGCTCAAAATGATTTAGAACTACTTTAGTTGAAGAAATTTATGGTAAAGAATCGAATGAAATGGATTAAGGAGCTTCAGAGAGATTTTGCCAAAGTTTTGCCTTTTAAATCAATCGAAAAGTAGAAAGAAGCCAAACTCTTAGCCATTTATTCCAAAGGGCATCTCCGATATTGACTATATGATCTACTGAGAATTCGATCTAATAGCAGGGATAAAGATCCCCTTCCAACAGCTAAGATTCACATGGGAAAAACGTCTCTTCAAATTAGCAGTTAAAATGCATTCCCTAATACACTGACGTGACATTTAACATCCACGATAATTGAGGTGACTTCTTAGTTTTAATACGATCATTAATTGTCAAAAGCCCAAGAGACTTCTCCAAGAAGACATTGACCAGTTGACCCTTTGATGACCTTGAGGCACTTTGGCTATTAACCTAAGAAGTATCCTCGGTTGGGGACAAAGGTCATTGGGTCACCAAGTTAGGCCTGGTTAGGTATTAGGTCCAGAAAGGCCCAAGAACAATCTTGGCCTATATTGCCTCAGTGTATTCCAAAACCTTCTTTCTAGATGACACCCGAGAAAGGTAAAATGATCTATTTGCACCAGTGTTTAAATAATAAAATCTCCAAGATTGTTATAAGCACTCAAGCTAATCTAGTCGAGTCTAAAATACTCATAAATGATAGATCCTATAAGAGATCACAGTAGTGATATTTAGCTAATGGGAGATAAAATTATCATGTATTTGAATTTAATTTAAGCTTATAGGGTAAGTCATTGACCATCCCTAAATACTATAAATATAGGTAAGTTGTAGAGAACTTCCTAAGTCCAATTCTTGGCACAAACCCTTTGTATTATTATTCTCTCATAGTGAAACCCTACTAGCAAAGAAACCCAAAATAGACATTGCCTTCAATTGAAATGAACTACTATAAATTTTTTATGTTCTTGTCATTATTTAGTTTATTACTTTTATTTTGATCGAGAGTGATTATCACGATGAGAAATTAAGAGATTTTTGAGTGACAAGTTTTGCCCGTCAACAAGATGTATTTACAAAAGGTGACATGTGACAAACGTATTTAAAAGGTTATCAGAAAAATATAAACTTTAAAGGTAAAGAAAGTGAAAAAGATATATTAGCAAAAGCTAAGGAAAAAAATACAAAATTTGGGGTATACATAAGAAAATAATATTTGAGGTTGGTATGAGGAGAAAAACAAAAAAAGCAAATAGGTTAAGTTAGATATGTACTTATAAGGGCCACATTCTAAAGACGAGTATTTAAGAATACTACAAGGAATTTTTTTTTTTTTTTGGGAAAAGAGAACAGAGCTTATTAGTAAAGGAAATTTAACAAACACATTTAAAATATAAAATTAAAAAAACACATTTACAAAGTACACTTTTTGACCCAATATTATTATCAAAGAACAAACTTTATAAGTGTACGTAGTTTAGATTGAAAAAAATTTCAATATGAAACATTTGAAAAAAAATTACTACTTTTGAGAAATTACAAGGATAAAGTATTTATAAAGGCCATGGTTAAAAAAATAAATATTTTAGAGTGTTTTATAAGTAAAAAGATGTATATGAAATTGTAGAGGTAAGGAACGTACAAAAAAAAGGACAAAAATAGAAAGTAAGAAAATAGAACCATAAAAGAATAAAATAACTTTTTTTATGTAAATAGCTTTGATATTTTTTTTTAATAGTCCATGACAGAACTTTCACTTTAATATAGTTATAGATTAGAGATTTAGATAATAGATAGATTCTTGTACGCCATTCTTAATTTTTCAATTCATCAGTAGACTAAACTAGGTAAATAGCTTCCAAAAGGACATATCTCAACTAAAAAATTTTAGATAATATTTAACTTCTATATTAGTCACATTGGATTACCACCTAATTAAAAATCTCAAAAGCTTGATTGGGAGTTAATAAAAATCAATTTTAATACAATTTCCTTTACATGTAAAACATGGCAATATATCAATTACTATGCGACAAATTAACTTAGCCTTAATCACTAAGAGGACGTTTTGGGAAATAAATTGGAACTAAAAATATTATAGCATGTGAAAGAATACATTTTTGAAATAGTGGTTGGAACTGCTGGTTTACTACAATTTGCAATTTCAATCGAGGCAACCAAACAGTCTTCAACCTCTAATATTGAAGTTAAAAGTCTATTTGTATTTTGATAGAAAAAAAGACATCATAACATAATTACAAACAGTTATTATCACTATTAGTTCAATAGTTACGAGGATTGTGTCACCTTAAGCTCTAACCTTTTTGTTTTAGTAAACTATTAAAAAAAACCTTTATTTTGTGGCTAATTTGGTCCATGACACTGAAATTGATGAAATATTTTTATAAAAGCAATCACATTAAAGGCATATAATATTTGAAATTTTTAAAAAAATAACCATATTAAATGCAAAATATTCTATCTACTGTTATTAAAAACTCTCATAATTTATGGATTAATAGTGGGAACATGACAAAAAACTAATTAAGGGTGGAGCAACACATGGACAAGGGTGGATGGCCGTCTCCTCTGAACTTTTTTTCTTTCAATATTGTATATAAAATTTTATAAAAATTATATTTCATCCTCTTAAAATTATATTTTGCCCCCAAAAGTCTTATATCTTCTTCATTTAATTTTTCTTAACAATGTTAGTATACATTCCGTCCCTTTAGTTAAATTTTTTTATTCTGCCCCCAGAACTAATCATATATCTATTTGCATGGGACCATGGACGTAAATAGCCATGAAATTTTAGAAATTTCATTAGAAATTTCAAAAATTTTGAGATACCGAAATATCTTTTGACTGTAATATCGATTCAGCAAAATATTAGAAAAATCGATAAATATCAGTAAAAATATTGTCAAAAAATCTATAATGTATTTTATACAAAATTTCAGTACATATTGTGAAAATTTCAACCAAATTTCAGTAATACCAAAAATTACAAAATTTAAGAGATTTTTCCTCTTAAATAATCTATCAGTATTTTATACTTTGAATAAATGAATATTTGTCTTACACATATTAAGAATGTTAACATTGGACGAAAATAAAATTTCTATGAATTTACAACCAATGAATTTGGGATCTAATTATAGTAGCTCCTCCAATGAGCCTCCTCATGTTTATTATCCATACACGACATTGAAAAGTACTATGATGATTATGGAAAGTGCATACCACCACCATCTTAAGTAAACAATTGAAAGAATTCACAATTTTCCATTCATGAAAATACAGTGGAAATAAGTCAGCAAACCTACATGTGACATATTTATAACTATATTCAACACTACTCAAATGACATCATGGCACCAATAAGATGGAATTCTAACCATGTTTGAGCCTCACAGTATTAGAAAAACAGTACATAGTGGAAATTTTAAAACTTTTAATTAGAGTATTTTTTAAAACACAAGTTTGACATGCTATATGCATAAATTAACCAGATCTTACTAACCTCGTTTGCCAAAAAGCTCTCACAATCTGTGAAGAGAAAGACGTTATAGAAGAGCCTCAACCAACTGGTCTTCTTTGCTATCCTTTATCCACGATTAGAGTGCGTGTGGGTGCACAATGTTCAGCTCTTCCCCGGTGACTTTTCTTCCAACCAATTGAGAAAACCTAGAACTAAGGTTAGTGATTTGTGAACAATAGCTCTCAATGAGTTTCAGAGACTCATAGCCTAGAGTGCTCACTCTTGATTTCTCAACTAATCTAAAAACATAAAAGTCTCACTCCCTATTTTTAGAGTTTGTCCCCAGGTTGGTCCTTATCAGATAAGGCTTCAAAAATTCGACTCTAGATCAATATCTGATAAAAATACATGAAAACGTGTAATCTAATTATCGTTTGGTTAGTAGGCTAAACTAGCAGATCGGCCTGTCAAACTTACTCCATCGGCAAGCCGAATTGAAAGATTGGCCTGTTGAACTAATGATAAATGATCCCTACGAATCTTTATTTCTCACCCGAGATTCTTAAGATAAAGTCTCATTTTTAATTCAAATAACCTAATAGAGAAGTTATTCGATTAAAACAACTATATCTACATAATCTCTAAGAAAATAAATATTCTCAATAATTCAACAAGTTTATCTTGAATTAATTTACACAAAATTAATTTAACCAATAAACAGACATGAATTATTTGTTCCTATCAAATTTCAAACAATCTAATAATTTAACATAAGTTATTAATTTATTGGAAAAGCATGCCGTAACGTTACAAGATTTATTATGAATTAGCAAAGGGGACCTGATGCACCTATATAGTTCAAGCTCTCGATAATTATGAAACCCAATTCCTAAATATACATGTCATAATTATCAACTCTAGAACTGCTCCACTAAAAGCTTAGAACTGCACTCTCGAATTATATAGAATTACGAAGCCTAAATAGCTAAGTCTCCATGAGATATCATTATATATCATTTCCCTATAGGATTATCCATAATTGGCTTAAGGATGAATTCTATCTTACCTTCCCGTTTATTTTTTGCTTACGTTCCATTATCTCACCATCAGGAAACTTACCATCCAAAGACAGTATACCATTTGGTCACACCAATGTATCCAAATGGTTGAGTACTTTAGTTTTTCAATTATAGGATAACGTATATAAGAGGATATCAACTACTCCTAAAGAAGAGCTATGGATTCTATACTTATGAATAACAAGTCTACACTATCAAGAGTCTCCAATGTACCGGCATGCATACCAACATAAATTGTGGATGTCATTTTTTGGTACATCAAAAGACATAAGTCAAGACAACAGACCCAATATTCATCTCAAGATTAAGATACAACACATATGATTGTCTAAAGTGAATTGATTTGCCGAGATAGAATTATTAATCCAAATCAATTTTACTTTATGTCCCGATCCAATACATCGTCAGATAATGTACCAATGTTTCTATTCATGGAGCCCACCTCGATGGCCAAGACAAACCACCTCCCATTAGGGATATAGACAACATAACAATCTTTGCATGAATAAAGTGCCCAACTTTATTCCCTCGATTGCGGATCTTATGATTTAGACCGCCACCTTTAGAATCATGTCTTTCGCATAATCTATTCATCATATGTCTAATTCCATAAGCTTAGACCGATAGTCTTAGACTTTTGTTTGCTTTTCATATATCCAACAAATATGAATGCAAAGAGGATAACATTTGGGATATGAATAATAAATAAATTCTTTATTGATGAAAATGTCTCCAAAAACATATTATATATTTTTTTACTCATTAGGGCATATTTGTCTAACAATCTCCCACTTGCACTAAGTCAGTAAATATGACAAATCTCACATCCCCATAGCTTCCACAAGTTTCTTGATGACTCTCGCAGTTAGTGTCATTGTGAATGGATAAATTATCCTCTGAAACGGTTTTGCATATCGTTACATATCTGACCTCTACGAAGTCCTTTATCATATAATACATCCGATCAATATGGTTACTCTTCTTGTGAAATCTTGGTTCCTTAGCATTAGCTATCGCTACAGTGTTATCACAATACAACGATACCACCTTATCCATACAAAAAACTACCTCAAGATCTCCAAGGAACTTACAGGGCTACACTGCTTCTTTTGAAGTATCACTAGCTGCTATATACTCAGCCTCCATCATTAAATCTAAAGTGCAATCTTGGTTGATACTTCTCCAAACAATGGCACTATCGCCTAAAGTAAACATATAACCGGAAGTCGATCTTCTCAAATCCAAATAGGATTAGAAATCTGAGTTAGTATATCCTAGAGGTGTTAAATCCTCACCCTAAAACATAAGCATATACCCTCGAGTCCTTCTTAGGTACTTGAAAATATGCTTGACTGCAAACCAACAGTTCAGTCTTAGATCCGACTAAAATCGACTTACTATCCTGACTGCATAACAAATATTTGGTTGTGTGCAAAGCATGGCATACATGAGACTCCTTACTATCGAAGCATAAGGCACCTTTTTCATGTATTCTTTTTCTTTATCAGACTTTGGAGAGTCTTTCATAGAAAGAGTAATTCTAGACCTAGATGGTTGCCCATCTTTCTTGGAATCATGCATTGCATACCTTTTGAGAATTTTATCTATGCAGCCTGCTTTGGACAAAGCTATCATTTTATTCTTCCTATCTCGAAAGATCTAGATACTAAGAACAAAATTAGCTTCACCTAAGTCCTTCATGACAAACTGCTTGGGCAACCAGAATTTGATCAATGACAATGGCCCAATGTCATTGCCAATTAACAAAATGTCATCTACATAGAGCAATAGAAAAGCCACCTTCCCATCCTTAATGTGTTTGTAAACACATGGTTCATCTACATTTTGTGTGAACTCATAAGTCTTGATCACTTGATCAAATATTATGTTCCAAGAATGGGAAGCCTGCTTAAGTCCATAAATTGTCTTTAGCAATTTACAAACCTTACCCTCCTGACCCTTGGCCTTGAACCTGTCTAGTTGTTCCATATATATGGACTCATTAAGATAACCATTTAACAAGGCCGTCTTGATATCCATATGCCAAATCTTGTAGTTGAGAGCGACAACTATGGACAAGAGAATACGGATGGACTTAAGCATAGCTACAGGCAAAAAGGTTTCCTCGTAATCAAATCCTTTCTTTTGCATTTATCCTTTAGCAACTAGTCTAACCTTATAGGATTCAACCTTTCCATCCATTCCTTTCTTTCTCTTATAGATCCACTTACACCCTATGGGTTTTACCCCTTCAGGAAGATCCACAAGTTCCCAAACCCTGATTAGTCTCCATAGACTTCATCTCTGTGTTCATAGCTTTTGTCTAGAGTTTTGAATCAACATCCTCTATAGCCTCTTCATAAGTGTAAGAATCCCTATCATATTTAACCAGTTCAGCCTAGAAGGCCTCATCATTGAACATATACCTCTTGAGTTAACGCCTGATCCTCCCACTATGCCAAAGCCCCTTAGGTTGTTGTTTGGGTTTGGTTCATTTTTTTTATACAGATTGGAGTGGTTTCATTCAAAACCATTAGAGTGATTAAATCACTCACCAACTCCGTAAGCACAACTTTGCTTCGAGGCTTAAAGTTATCCATGTAACTTTCCTTAAGGAAAGTTGCTTTAGTTGAAACCACAACTTTATTTTCCTTTAGGTTATAGAAATAACCGCCTATAGTCCCTTTTGGATATCCTACAAACACACAAACTTCCAAACGTGCTTCCAACTTATTCATTTCCTTAAACAGGACATGAGTCGGACATCCCTATATGTGAATATGGTTTAAGGACGTCTTTTTGCCTATCCACAACCCATGAGGAGTTTTAGGAACTGAGTTTGAAGGCACATTGTTCAAAAGATAACATGCAGTTTGTAGTGCATATCCCCAAAATGATAAAGGCAATAGTGAATAACTCATCATAGACTTGACTAGGTCCAACAAAGTCCTATTCCTTCTCTCAGCTACGCCATTCTACTACAGAGTGCCCAGTGCTGTCAAATGGGATAAAATCTCATTCTCTAATAAATGTCCCAAGAACTTATCAGAAAGGTATTCACCACCTTGATCGGATCGAAGTGTTTTTATAACTCTACCCAATTGCTTTTCCACTTCAGCCCAAAGCTCCCTGAACTTGTCATAAGTTTTGCTTATGTCGTGCATTAGGTACACATACCCATACCTGGAGTAATCATCAATAAAAGTGACAAAATACTTATACCCTCCTCGTGCTCGGACGTTCATAGGTCCACAAACATCACTATGCATAAGTTCTAGAACCCCTTCGACCTTATTGCCTATAGACCCAAATGATCTTTTGGTCATTTTACCCTTCAAACAAGATTCACATTATACTATAGATTTCACCTTTAAGTGACTTAAAGGTCCACCCTTTACCAACCCGTGAATCCTATTCAAGTCAATATGACCTAGTCGTAAATGCCAAAGACAAGTCTTATTAGAGTGAGAAGTTTTAAGTCTTTTAAAGTTATTGTCATTAACCTTAATGTTCGTCAGTACGTCCATCTTAGGTTTGATAAAATATAGATTATTTTGCATCCATCCATCACAAATAACATATTTGTTTTTACAAATCATCACTTTGTTATTAAAAGATACTACATAAGAGTCTTTAAATGAACAAGCTACAGAAATTAAATTCCTTTTAAGTTCAGGAACAAAAAAATAATCTCGCAAAAATAAATTCCTATAATTATCAAAGTAAGGATAGACGTCTCTCACTGCTTCAGCCAACACCAAGGATTCATCGCCCATTTGAAGCATGAAGTCTTCATGCAGCAGACTTCTCGTTTCTTTGAACCCTTGTTGAGAAACACAAATATGATTAGTTGCTCTGGAATCTACAACCTAAGTGTCACTGGATTCCTTAACTAAACAAGTTTCAACAATATGAAAATCCCACCTAGCTCCCCAAGAAAGGGAGTCTTCGTAATTCTTCTTAATGTGCCCAACTTCCCATAGAAAAAGCACTTAAGCTTCTTCAGGTTCTTCTTTTTCTTCTTCTTGTTCTTGATGTTTCCAAGAATAGAAGATTTCCTATTTTTGGCCTATTGCTTCTTTCCATTCCCTAGGTTAGGATTGGAACTAAAGGTAGCCTCCAAGTTGGCCTCACCACCAGTAGGAGTTTCCTTGATCAGAAGTTCAAACTCCTGTAACTAATTCATTAACTTAGTAAAGGTCATATCCTATCTATTGCTTAAATTAAATGTAGCTTTAAATGGAATAAACTCCTTAAATAGAATCTCACTGACTATAGTCATCTGTGTTTTAGCATCAATATCAGCTCTATTGGTTTGAGCCTCAGCGAGGTAACCTATGACTAACATCATATGCTCCTTCACAGATGTCCCCAGCCTTTGTTTGCAGTTTAAGAGTTTCTGAAGTGCCTCTGGCCGTTTTGTTAGAGCCTGGCCTCCAAACATGTCTTTAAAATTATCCAAGATCTGCTTCGTAGTTTCATAATTTTCATATTGAGCCTGCAACACGTTATTCATGCTAGCCATAACATAACAACAGGTTTGATCGGTAGCATCTTTCCAACGATCATACACTTGGATTTGTTCATTAATGGAATCTCCCATAGGCTAGGGAGGACATGGAGTTGTCAGGACAAATTTAAATTCTCAAAGGATAGGACAATATTCAAGTTTCGATTCCAATCATTAAAATTCTCACCGGTTAATTGGTTTTTGTCAAGTATCAATGATAAAGCATTTTTAGACTTTTTAATATATAATAAAGAATCAAATACCAAACATAAGCAAATGTACCATAATAATTTAGTAAGATAACACAATTATGTAAAACATGCAATGTGTTTATGTGTCAAAGCCTTAAAAATATCACAACCTTACAACGATAATTCCCAACTCAAAATTTAACAAGCCGTATAAGGGAGACTTGCCAAACTCAATTAGGAACACGGATCCCCTTCTCATTAATATATGCCATCCAGGACCCGTAGGATCCAGCATACATTAATAATCATATCTTTGGCCATTAATTTTATTAACAGAGCTCTTAGGGGAGATTAATAATAAAGTTAACACGAGTGTATATCCATGATTTATAATCACTACCTAGGGGTGTACAATCATAAATCATGCTAAAATACCGTATCTTTTTAGAGATCTAACCTAGTACGTAATGTAGTCCCATCATAGTGGTCGAAACCACCATGTGCTACCTATGGACCAATGATGGAGGCCGTAGGTCCTCTCTTCGAAAACCTTCTCCCACTCAATCTTTTAAAATCAAGGTTTTATTTTATGAATATGCATGAACAATTTTTAATGAGCGGCACTTTCTATTATATATGACATGTTATGAACATATATGGCAAATCATATTATAATGCAAAGAAACAAAGCAATCATGCAAAGCCATGAGAAAAATAATAATAAATAACCGTAATATTACAGTTCTACCCTAAAGCAAAGAAAATAAAGATTACAAGAGAATAATTGAAATATATTATCAATTCTTCATCCTTGAATCTTCAAATTATATCTTTCTTCATTTATCTTCCATCTTTAAGTCTTCAATCCAAAATAGATCAAATACTCTATATTTTTGGTCAAATCCAAATTTAATGTTTCTTAAAATTGTCTCAAAAATAAAATCAAAACTGCACTAAAAAATGCACATTTTTTGAAAAAATTTATAGCTCTCTGCTAGCATATTGATCTGTGTAATCGGCCTGCCAATCATGAGGCCTACCGAAGCTCATAGTTTGGCCTACCGATCATGACAGATCGGCCTGTCGAACTTGAAAGTTTGGTTTGCCGCCAGAGCCGTTAGAATTTTGCCCTGTGGATGGCCACTAATCCTAGAGGTTCGGCCTGTCGAATTGCAACCATTGGCCTGCCAATCTTGAGAGTTTGACTTGCCAGCCAAGCAAATATCATGACTTTCAAAAAGTACAGTTTTTATGCAGTTTTTCAATCTTATTTTCAACAATTCAAAAACATAAAATTAGAGACTTAGGAAATACCTGTGGAATGCTATCATCCATCTTCTTAGATCCATCTTCTAGATCCGTCTTCTCTGAATGATTATTTAATTATAAAATTCTTACAAATTCAAAATTAAATAATAATTCCTAGATGGAGATGATAGTGCACCATCTAATTACATGAAAACCTAGATACACATTCTTACTTCTAAGGAACCATAACCGACATAAATTAATTAATAAATAATTAAATAATTATTTAATCAACCATAATTAATAAATAAACATTCACCATATAATCTATTGATGCTTATCGAAGTTTGGTGGTAGATCAACATCACGTGCAACTGCACATGGTGCTAAGCTCTTCTTGCTCATCTCTGCTTGTTCGGGTGGACCTGCGATAAGAGGAGGGACGCTTCGGAGACAATAAAAAGATTGGTCAGTCACTAGACAAAGGCTTTTAGACACTCAAGGCAGGGATTACTTAGTAGAAAACAAGAGCTTGTTAGGTGGGAAGAAGCATGCATGCCATAAATGCAATAAATGCACCATATTTATAGGTTGTCACTTGGACTAGGTGTTAGGTGGGTTTTACCTACGACCCATGTGTCACATAAAGGTGTGTGAAACAGTAGAGGAGAAGTGTCGTGCCCTCCATTGATGGATTATTTCCTATCCGACAGCGAGTTGTCCATCATTTGTTAGCCGGTGATAGCGAGTAGCAACCTACTTACGAGTAAGGGTAAACCGACCAGAGTTGGTCTCTGACCTAAGGAGGCACCAATTATGGCATGGCCTAGAGGGCCTTGAAAAGTACTCAGATAGGTGATCTGACTTCACCGGGTTCAGTTGCTAGCTCCCCATAGCTTTGTCGAGCTATGTTGCCGACCACCTAGAACAAGGCTCCTCGGTCGGTGGCGCTGAGCTCACCTCTAATAATAGCCCCCTAATTCATCTGATAGGTGCTTGGCCAGGTGGATTATTCCAAGAGGGTGAGGTCAACTTAGGATGAAGCTTAAGCAACGCCTCGAGGTAATAAGAGATGGAAGGTCACGCGACAAAGCTTAGAAGGACACGTGTCGCTACGCGACCGGGTGCTTCCCTAACAGGTGTAATCATCTGGCCTCTTTCTTTTTCATGCTTGAGTTTCACTCCTAAAGTGGCTATAAATAGGGCCTTTTCCCTGTCATTTTCACGTGTAATCTAGGCCACACTTCACAACTCCTGAGTTTCAACTGCCGAGCTATAGTCACCAACCAGAAGATATCAATTTTGTCGAGCTTCCATAACTCGATCAGGTAACTTCTTGAGAAGTGAGCAAAAATGAGTGACCTTTTTGATTATCAGAACATGAACATCTCTTGGTCGGGTAGTAGTACGGAAATCGAGGAGTCAACCTCCATGGAGGTTGATAAAGAAGGACTATCTCTAACGCGAGTGGGAGCAGGCTGGTTGGCCGAAATATTGAGGGTCGATGTTGAGACAGTACCCGAGTAGGAGTTCCTCGACTTGCTAGATGGGAGAGCCCAGTGAGACCGTGTACGGGCAAGGACCTTACATCAGGGCAGCTATCATCGGCACGTCCCAAGTTATTGCCCAAGAGCGAGTCGAGCTAGAGGCCTCCGCTAATGTGCCAAGTACCTCTGGTCAAGACTCCAGGGCCCTTGTCCAGGTTACGGGTAGGATAATCAACAACATTTTTGACGAGGATTAAGCAACCAAGGAGACAAAGCTGGAGAGGAGCACTGCCGAAGAGAAGGCCGAGAGGGTTGTGGTTACTCGAGTTTGGGGGGTAACCATTTATCGTGTGTCTCGACCTGGCCGAACATCAACAACAGCCTATTCCAGCACAATAATGGAATCCCAGCTCGAGGACCTACACCAAGAATTTAATATCCCAAACGATGTCGTCATGATGTCATCCTCATCATGCTTGTGATTCACCCTTGACTCCGCCTGAGGGGTGTATCACTTTATATGTGGAGTTCTTTAGCGCTGGGCTGCGCCTGCCGTTTTATCCATTCCTCTGCCGGGCACTTAACGACTTAAATGTGTGCCCGGCTTAGCTCAACCCGATTAGGTACTAGTCGTTGATTGGGATGTATGTGCTGTAGAGGTACCACAGGGCTACTGAAATGCAATGGGAGGCTTTTAAGCAAATGTATAGGATGAAGAACCTTCTCTGACAGACTGGCTAGTATTACATCACCAGCTTCAAGAAGGACTTTATTTTAGGTAACCCCGACTTAGATAAGCTTTGGAAGTTCTAGTGGTTCTATGTTGGGGGAAATTACCTAGCCTAGGTTGGTGAGGCTGTCCCTATGGATCAGTGTGTCTCGAGGTCGTTTAAACAGGGGCTTATGTGGTCTAAGAGGCTGTGGGCGTCGAACCACATCATCAGGGCGGTTGAAGACCTATTTAATAAGCCGAAGCCCATAAGACAACAGACGTTTCTACTAAGGAAAGACACCCTTTCCTGTGATGGTTGGTTTGGAGAGTCTAGTAGAACAAATCCCCCTTTTGACATCCAACTTGCCTGTTCATCTAGGCAGGTTACTGTGGCAAGGCCGAGGAGTGCCGATGTCTGGGGTCAAGCACCTCTAGGTCCAGGTGGCCAATGAGGGAGCCATTATCATCTAGTACTGAGGACTTGTCGAGTGGCTCCTTTGATGCAGGGCCACTTGTAGCGGACGAGGACCTCATGGACGTCATTCGGCTCTTATACCTGTAAGGCCAGCTTCACATTAGAGATTTGCTCTGATTTTTTTTTTGCTGTGCTCTTTCTGACTTGGGAGATCTCTATGTTCCTTCTGTAGATAGGTCTTCCCGATCAAGCAACGCAGACGAAAGGTGCACGCTAATGGAGCGCCTTTGTCGTTCTAAGGGAAAGGTCATGGTCGGGTCCATGGAGAAGAGGACTCCAAGACTAGAGCATCAATTGAGGTCCGAGTAACCACCGCGGTTTGAGCAACTATCCCATACAGTCCAAGTTCCCCCACCCTTGCCGATAAGGACTAGGGCTTCATCAAGCGAGACCCAACCTCTCACTGTCACAACCGCCGTGGGAGACCCTCTAAGGAAACGAGTAAATTATCGCTGCCATATTCTCGATCACCTCAGAGAAGTTGTTCCTAAGAAGTCGCTGTAAAATCTTTGAGGAGAGGACTTTGAGGGCCAATCTAGTGCCGCCTTTCACTATGCCACCAAGGTGAGTAAAAATTTTGAACCAAGCCTCATTCGACTTCTATTTTGTCGCGTGCTAAACTCTTGTTTTCTTAGGCATATGCCTTCTTAGATCTGGCCTATATGGTTAGACAAAAGGAGCTCAACCTTGAGAAAGAGAGGCACAAGAAGACTGTTCTAAAAAAGGACAAGGTCAAGAAAGAGCTCGGTGCTAAAAACATTGAGTTAGAACAAACTAAGGACACTCTTGCTCAAGCTGAGAAGGAGGCCAAAAAGGCAAAGGAAGAGGCTGACCAAGACAAGGTGGTGGAGGAGGAGGCGAGGAAGGCGGCCAAAGAGGCGAAGACTGAGTCTGACCAATCAAAAGATGAGGTCATCAACCTTCGAGATCAGTTGCAAGCCTCCCGGGCTGAGCACTAGCGATTCTGGGAGAAGCTGCCTAGCTGCCTCGTATAGGCTGTGAAGGAGTTCAATGCATCCCCAGAGTACACCTACTATTACTACTTCGGGATGACAGACCTCTGGGACTATTTCATCAGAAAGCATCCCGAGGTGGTGGGCTTCAACTGGTCACTCATTGTTGAGCCAAAACAAGGCAGAGCGTAGCAACTAGAACAAGATGAGGCCGTCGAAGTGGACAACGAAGACAATGGGGATGACCAGGCTAGAGACAGCAGGAACAGTGATGCCAGGGATGGGGCCCAGGCCTAGTTTTTGTATTTTTCTCTTTATCTAGGCTCGGGAAGCACCCGGCTATTTGTACCTCTCCACTGCCTTTTTTTCAATAATAAAAATTTTCTTTTTATTGAAGTCTATTGCTTCTCGGCATTTTCTTTCAAATTTAACTATGAATTAAAAATTTTCCTCGAAGTGCAACCGTCTTCGGATTAAAAAATTTTTCTTTTTGAAAGCTTGTGAATTGGCTCCCCGGGAAGGAAGTTCGAACCTCTTTCCTTGAAGTTAAGTGCTGCTCGAGAAAGGAATTGAGTTGGTTTTCCAAGTTAAGTGTTCCTCGAAAGAGCTGTTTTTGAATCAGAGATTCCAAACTCATTTTCCCAATTCCATTCTTATCGAGTTCAATGTCATGGTGTTTTCCAAGTTAAATGTTGCTCATAATGAAACTTCCTAGGAATAAGTGATCACCAAGTTTAGCCGAGTAGGGAAGTCCCACTTCTCGGTTGGGCAGAGCACAATAGCATGTGGTGCCCTATACCCTGTCGCTCCCCTGAGACTTGTTTGAGTTCATTATAACTTTTACAAGTCTAATGTTGGTTGGGCACTTTTATGCTAAGGTAACTTCGTCAGGGTGGTCCGTACAACGATGAACTAATGGTTGGCATAATGTCGGCCAGCCCCTAGTTTAGGTTATTGGGACGACCCTCTCTCTTCAAGAATTATTGTCTGGTTCCCTGGTTTAGAGTTATGGCCCCCTTTTCGAGAGTTGTATCTTTCTTAAGACGCATTACTCAATGGAATAGTGTAGGAATTTAAATTTTTATTGATGTATAATATTTACATACCAGTTATGTTTAATAGGCCTAGTTACAAAAAGAATGTAGCCAGAGGTCAAATAGAGTTTCTGGCATCAATTAGCAAAAGAATTTTTTAAGGAGCTTGGCATTCCAAGGATGACCGAGTAAGTTGCCCTCTATATCAGATAGTCTGTAGGTGCCTGGTCAGACAATTCCAACGACCTTATGCGGTCCGTCCCACTTTGGACCGAAGGAGCATAACTCGAGCTGCTAAACAGTGACCTTCTTTAGCACCAAATCTCCCACCTTGAAGCTTCTTAGTTGGACCTGTTTGTTATAGTGCTGAGCAATGACCTGGTTCTGAGCTACATTATGTATTGCAGCTCAGTTCCTCTTCTCCTTGAGCAGATCAACTTTAGACATCAAGGCTTCGACATTTTGAATTTCTTCATATTGCTCAACCCTGATGCTCGACGGTCCTACTTTTGTCGGGATGACAGCCTCGGCCCTGTATACAAGAGAAAAATGGGTCTCCCTGGTGGCAATTCAAGCCATTGTTCAATAGGCCTAGAGCACCTTTGGGAGCTCATCTATCCATTCCCCCTTGAGGCCCTCGAGCTTTTTCTTCAGGTTACTTTTGATCGTTTTATTGACAGTTTCAACTTGCCCATTACTCTGAGGGTTACTTGGAGAAGAGAAGACTTTCTTAATACCAAGCTGCTTGTGTAGGCGGAGGAGACTTGAGAATTCGACTACTTCATGTTGTCAATCACAATGGTATGCGGGATCCCAAACTGACAACTGATGTTTCTCTACACGAAGTTTGTGCACTTAGCTTTGGTCATGTTGGTGCATGGTTCTACCTCCACCCATTTGGTGAGGTAGTCAATGGCTGCAATGCAGTATTTAAACTAAGACCAGGCTTGGGGAAGAGGGCTGATAAGATCGATGACCTACTTAGCGAAAGGCCACGCTGATGTTATCGAGGTGAGGGGCTTGGCATGGTGTCCGGGCATCCTCGCAAACTGTTGACATTTTAGACACTTCTGCGTAAAGTCTCTTAGTCCTGCTCCATTGTTGGCCAATAATATCCCTATTGAAGACATTTTTGGGCCAAGGATTACCCCCCAAAATGATTGCCATACAACTCCTTATAGATATCCTTCATTAAATATTAGACTTCTCTGGGCCTTACGTACTTCAAACAAGGTGTAGTGTAGCCTCGTTGATATAGTTTACCACTAATCATCGAATATCAGGTTGAGCTATTGCGGATATGGTGTGCCTCTTTTTGGGAGCCAGGCGATTCAACTGTGGCCAGGTATCTGATGATCAAGTCCATCTAGGTGATCTCTTGCTCTTCGGCTACTCTTGCAACTTCTTTATTAATACTTGGCTCGGCTAACATTTCAATGGGAACCGATGTTAACTCACTATCGCCCAGGCTCAAGGCTAGCCAAGCTAGTGCATCGGCCTTGGAGTTTTTCAATCTAGGGATTTGCTTGAATGAATAAGATTTAAACTACTCGAGAAACGTCTTGACCTCTTGTAAGTATGTAGTCATGGATTCCGTTTGGGCTTGAAACACCCTAGTGACTTGTTGCACGATGAGTATAGAATCGCTATAAATGACTCTGTAGTCTACTTAGAGATCCTTGGCAATTCTAAGTCTGGCTAGGAGTGCTTCGTACTCCGTCTCATTGTTGTAGGCCTTAAAATCAAATCGAAGTGCATAGATTGTCTTAAATCTGTCTGGGCTTGTTAGTACGAGCCTGACACCTGAACCCTTAGCACAAGAGGATCCATCTACAAAGAGGTTCCATTCTGGTTCCATCGTATGGGCACATACCCCCATTGTAGCTAGGGGTGTCTGGGTCTTTGACAAGTGCTTTCTCGGCCTACAGAGTGCCTTGCCGGCAGCAATGAATTCGGTAATGAAATCTACAAGGGTTTGAGCCTTAATAGCCATCCTTAGTACAAAGTGAATGTCATATTGGCCGAGCTCGACCTACCACTTGGCCATTCATCCCGTTATCTCCAGACTCTAACGAACTTGCCGAAGAGGGAACTTTGTCAGGACGCGTATAGTATGGCCAAGAAAATATAGCTACAGTTTTCGAGCTAAAGTAACTAAGGCAAATGCCAATTTTTTGAGCGGTGGGCATCTCTCCTCGGCACCCTAGAATGCATGGCTTGTGTAATAGACAAGCTTCTGAACCCTTTCTTCTTCTCAAACGAGGATCGAGCTGATAGCCTTTTTTGAGACGACAAGGTAGGCATATAAAACTTCTCTTGGTAAAGGTTTGGATAGGAGTAGGGGTGTAGCCAAGTATCCTTTTAAATTCTAGAAGGCTTCCTCACATTCTCCACTCCACTTAAACCTCCCCTTGAACACCTAAAAAAGTGCATGGTACTTGTCGGTAGGCCGAGAGACAAATCTAGAGAGGGCCGTTACCATGCCCGTGAGTTTCTACACCTCCTTTACTGTCCGTGGTGAATGCATGTCTATAACAGCTTGAACCTTAGTTAGGTTGACCTAAATTCCTCTTTAATTGACCATAAATCTGAGGAATTTTCCCAAGCTAACCCCAAACGCACACTTCATTGGGTTGAGTTTCATCCCATGCTCTTGGAGAATGTTGAAGCTCGCTTGGAGATCGGCCATGTGGTCCACTGCTCAGACATATTTAACTAGCATATTATCGAAAAGCATCTTGGGTGTCGGCTTGGCTGGGAACTATATTTCATCAACCTTATATATTGTCGAGACATTTAATTGTTGAGTTGATGTAGCCCTGACAACGTTAGCGTAACAAGCTTGAAAATCTTTCTGTTGCGACCTGATTACCCTGACCCGGTTGCCCATTGGGAACTTCAGGGCCAGGTGTTAAGTGGAGACCATAGCCTTCAGTGTGTTTAATGTCAGACGATTGATAATAATATTGTACTGGGAGGGTTTATCGACAACAAGGAAGTCGACGACGCGTGTCACCCGAGCAGCACCCTCATCAAAGGTGATTGGTAAGCCGACCTTCCCCACTGCACATACACATTCACCTGTAAAGCTGTAAAGTGGGGTCAGGATCGGGATAAAGGTAGCATTGCTAATCTTTGGCTTATTGTACTTTTTCTTGAATAGAATGTCAACTGAGCTACCATTGTCAATCAACCCACGCCGTATCATGTTATCAGCTATGTTAATTCACACACAAGAGCAACATTGTGCAGATGGATTTGTTTATCCTCCTTCTCTTCCATAAAGGTGATCAACATGTCTTATTGGCAACAAATTTTATTGACGTGCTCGGACATATTATGAGCTCACGTCTTTCCATCAGCTGAGCTTCTTGGACGTAAGCCTGTCGCCCACTTGATGTGTCCCCGGTGATAGGCCTTCCGAAAATCATGTGAACAATGTTCGAGGGTTTTGAGGTGTTCCCGCCATCGTTGTGTGGGTAGTTTGGTACGTCTCAGCTTGGTTGGTCGTCTTTCCTAGCTAAGGTTTCTAGAGTTAAAACTCGCTCTACAAACTCCTGTAAATGTCTGTCTTGAGCCAATATCTCAATATGGTCCTTGAGCTGAATACAGTCACAGGTATTATGTCCCACGTCCTTATAAAAATTGCAATATTTGCTTTGGTCCTGCTTTGCTTTGCTGCCCTTGAGCTTGGGCGGATCAACCAATAGGTTTCTTCTACTCACCTAGGCAAGTACTTCATCTATGCTCGCTACCAAGGGCGTGTAGCTTTGAAACTTCCCGGTTGACACTTTCAGCTTCTTGGCTTTCTTTTCCATCTTCTACTTCTTGTTTTGCTCAGCCTCGGTCTATTCGGGTGTTTTCTTTTGCTTCTTCTTCTTTTTTGTACCGCTACTGCTAGCTTCCTCTCTACAACTCTTCATGTATTCAGCCGCATCAGCATACCTTTGCGCGTAGCTGAGCATCTGAGAAAATGTGCTCAGCTGCTCGAATGCCAATGACCAGGCAAGCTTTTCGTCTTGGAGACCCTCTATGAAAGTGTGTTTCAGGGTCTCGTCTTTGATGTGCTTGACTTCGAGTGCTGCTTGGGTGAACCAGTTTATATAGTCTCTGACATTGCCGCCTCCATGCTTAAGAGCATATAAATAAATAATCTCGTTTCTCCTTGTTTTGGTCGTGGAGAAGGCCTCTGAAAAAGCATTAGAGAGCTACCGAAAAGAAGTGATGGAAGTTGGCTCAAGTCCCCGGAACCATTGCTGAGTTGGTCCAGTCAGGGTCAAAGAAAAGGCCTTGCACATGACACATCACTGGCGTTTTGTAACAGCATGTGTCCTCGGCACAATTCAACATGCTCATTAACATCTGCGGTCCCGTCGTAGACCTTGATTTGCAGGACCATAAATTTTGGCGGCATGGGGGGCTCGTATGAAAGCGCTATTAGACATGTATACCCTAAGGAGTAAAAATGTAATGAGTTTTTGAAGAAATTTTTATCAATAAAGAATTCATTTATATACCAAATCTTGTCCTCTTTATGTTCATATTTGTTGAATGTATGATAAGCAAACAATAGTCTGAGACTGGCAGTCTAAACCTTTAAGAATTGGGCATATGATGGACAGATTGTGCGAAAGACATGATTCTTAAGGTGACGGTCTAAATCATAAGATCCGCAATCGAGAGAATAAAGTTGAACGCTTTATTCATGTAAAGATTGCTATGTTGTCTATATCCCTATTGGGAGATGGTTTGTCTTGACCATCAGAGGTGGACTCCGTGAATAGAAACATTGGCATGTTGTCATAGGTGACAATGTGTTGGATCGGGACATAAAGTGAATTGATTTGGATTAATAATTCTGTCTTGGCAAATCGATTCACTTTAGACAATCATTTGTATTGCACTTAATCCTGAGATGACTTGTAGGCCCGTTGTCTTGACTTGTGTCTTTTGATGTACCAAAGGGTGACACCCACATCTTAATAGTGGTATGCATGCCGGTACGTTGGAGGCATGACTCTTGATGACGTAGACCTGTTATTCATAAATATGAAATCCATAGCTCCTCTTTAGGA